>JAJLWU010000177.1:0-18658 GCA_030570855.1 Tardiomyces digboiensis | reverse complement strand
CCAGCTGTCGAGGTACGAGACCCACGGCTTTCCGATAAAGGAGCTGTTCGATACGTCCTCGAATGGGAAAAAGGACATTTACTTCAAGAGCTCAAAAATGGATCCTAGCGGCCAATAATGAAACAAGTTAAGACCTCGCACGGTGGGTCACGCTAAGTGGCTCGCAAAAAAGTCGCTATGACAAAACCCCATGATCACTATGTATAATTGCCTATTGTCTAACTTCAACCTTGGTTGAAAGATACTCGTACCTTTTTCGATGCATGGGGTCAATCGTTTGAAGATATTGCAGTTGCTTCTGGACGTCTGCTTTAGCGTCTGCGGACATGGACGCCTGGCAAACCTCTGCTAGCCTTATGCGGAGCCAAACTAGCTGATCAATACACCACTTAGTGTCGGGCTCAGCTTCTGAAAGCTCGCCAATTGATTTAATTTCCCTCTCAATTAGCTCGGCGACCTCTGCAGACGTCAAGCTCGGCGCAATATCGTAGGTAGTTAGTAGCCACCTTTGATAGATCCACGATGACTGAATGTCTGGATCTGTGTAGATGGCATGCCTAATCTTTTCAAGGTCACTTAGCAAAAAGTCCTTACGTTCTTGGTCGCTCTTACCTGCAAGATACCGGGGAATTAGTTTACCACGGTTGTGCCATGCCGAATAATTAGCAAAATCTGCATTGATCTTTTCGGTGGTGTACGCAAATTCATCTTCAACAAGAGACCTGCCAGTGCTATTTTCAATGTTGGAAACAACGTAGCGACGATAGTGCCAACCGTGAAAGTTTCTTTGGTCGGATTTTAGCATCAAGGTGACGAGCATCAGTTCGTGGGCCCAATCCGGCTTTGGGGCCTTCTCGAGGCACCACCTCCGGTGGTTCCAGATCCAGTAGACCTTAGGATATTCTCGTAGCTTCTTCTCACCAAAGCGTAAATCATCCTCAATTAGCTGCTGAATCTGGTCATTGCTACTTCCAACAAAAAGTCCCTTCTCTAGAATCTCCCGTCGGTAGTTCCAAATAGTATAAGATTCAGGATTTCTCGACAAGACTTCAGAGGTTAGCTTGAGACTGTCGTGATCGTGTTTGCAAGCCTTTCTCTATTCTTAGTAACAAAACGGTTATCAGAATTTAAGATCAGTAGCACTTACGCTTGCACGACACATATCTACCAAGTCATTATATTCCTTTATGAGGGTAGCTTCCCTCTCCTTTCTTCGCCGTTCCTGATCAGCAGTTCTCTGTTCTCTGCGAACCCCATGCTGTTGTTAACGATTGTATACACACAATATGTAAGCCACGAATAATTTACCATGCGTGTTAACTTGCGTACGATTCAACCTTGGCCCAGTTCGCCTCCCATAGACTAACGTTAGCGAGACGCGGCACGGCTGAAGTCGATCCCCCACCTGAGATATCGCTGCCGCTAGTGTAACAACAGATTACTGTCAAACTGTTAGATACATATTGTCATTAGCTAAAATCTCTATAGTACAGCCGGGTTAGTCCTTCTTTTGACGGAAGGCAGATGCAAAATTTACAAAATCAAAGAAGAGCGCGGGAGTCACTTTGCTCGATGGCTTTTCAATCCATGTAGAAAGCGTTGAGGCAAATATCTGCGATATGTCCTTGGCAGTGTTTTTGTCATGCCGCAAGAGAACCTTGGAAATAAAAACGCTGCACTGGTTCGCTGCAAGCGAGTGAGCCTTGTTGGTGCTCCGTTGTGCCTCCTTGTGGACATCAGCCAATATCCCGACAAGATCCATTACAGCAACGTTATCATGGAGTTGCGGAAGAACGCGAATCCTGCACAAACGCCCCTTGAGTAGAGAGTGTGCCTTCTCGCCCAGTTGTTTGCTCTTAGTGAAGCGAAGAAGTGACAAGAGGGGCATGATCGCGGTCATTATCAGTGGATTGGATGGCTCATTCCGGACATAGACATCAAGAAGATCAACCACTCGCATTTTCAGTTGAACAATGTTCTCCTTTGCCAGCTGCGCGTCCTTCTTCTTTTGTGAACGGGGTTTATGACCAGCAAGAGCGTCTCGGCGCTCGCTGAAGATGGCGGCGAGCTGCGAATCAAGTGCCATCATTTGCTCATCATCCATTGACTCTTCATCGTCATCCTCGTCGTCGCTAGCAGGTACGCCCAAAGCTTTCGCAAGAGCCTCTTTGGTCTTTTGCTCCGCCTCTTCTACCACATCGTCACCGTCATCGTCATCGTCACCATCCTCATCCTCATCCTCATCCTCATCCTCGTCCGCGTCATCCTCATCATTCTCATCGCCATCACCATCGCTGCCCACCTCTGCCGCATCATTCACATGGTCTTCCCCTACATCGCTTCCCTTGTCATCAACCATGCTCTCCACGTCTGACTCGATATCTTCATCTCCATCGTCTTCAAACAGATCCTTCTGGCCCTCCTCGCTCTCGCGAGTAGCAAGTACGTCATACAACAATTGTAAACTGTCAGCAGTCATTTGAGAACTAAATGTCGCAAAAATATCTTGCGAAATGACTCGTAATAGAGCAGACTTACGGCTAAGGAAGCTGATGAGAATCTCTGTTAGGACCTGACCAGCGTCAAGCTCTGTCTTGTCTCCGGTTTCGCCGACCTTTGCACGACCGATAACGGTATTGTAAACCATTTGAAGTTCCTCCAAAATCGAACCGGCTTCGCTGTCAACAGAATACACCTGCAACAGAACAAGGGCAAAGAGCAGCTCAAACGCCTCAAGCTGGCCATTGTCTGAGTGCTTCGAAGCGGTGCGCCTATTTCTTATCTTGTATAGAGTGCCAATAGATTTGTCCTTGGCGCGTGCCAAGTCACCTTCAAATGGAGTGCGTAATGACTCGCCTGCTTCCTCATAGGCATGGATCTTGTCGAATGTATAAAACGCCCACGATTTTCCGTCAGTTCGCTTGCGTCCAATAGTCGCAGTCATAATAGAATTAAGGCGTGTTTGACAGACGTTAATACTGTGGTCTGACAGAGGAACCTCAAGCTCATTACCAAGAAAATACCCAAACCGGACAAGATTGTCAATAATGTTGTCTATCCAGTCTGTAGTGACAGCTTGTTCTCCGACGACTTTGGTTCTACTCTTGACCAAATGAACCAGCGAATCAATTGCCCATTGTCGTCGCATATCAATAGCCTTGGGTTCTGATTCATGCGGATTCATAAATGTAGAGAAAAAAAGGTCAACGAGACTCAACAGCTTCTCAGCGGGAACGAGAGGAATTAGATTTTCAACAAACTTAGTCTTGCTAACACGGTCAAAGTGGGGAGAGTGCTCAAAAACTGCCTTAATAACCTTTAACGCATGGCCACGATGAGTTGAAACGTCTTCTTCAATAGCTTCAATAGATCGCTTTGCTTGTTTATTGAGAATCTTGTCAGGGGTAGCTAGCTGAGCTGCGAGCGTCCTTACGAAATTTCCCGTGAACAAAGCATTGACTTTTCCACTCTGTCTAATGAAAAGGTTGAAAATTTCGAATCCCCAATATTTGCGTTCCTGTGATGCACTTACAGAAAACATGCCTTCTTCGACGACAACTTTCCACACGTCCTCGAGGGAGACCCGGCGACCTTCCTCACCTGAAGCCGGAGCAGCAGATTTGGACGAATGTTTCTTGTGTTTCTTCTTGGGTGGTTCGCTGGATTGGTCTCCACTAGATATGAGCAGTTGGAGTAATTTTGGCCAGACAAAGTGCAGAGTTGGTTTCCACGAACCTTTTTGCTTTTGATCCTCGCGAGCAGGGACCTCGCGTAACGCCTTAGACAGCAAAGGCAAGTTTCCGCGGGAGAGGGGGTCGCCAAACTTCCAACCCTTGGCAAGACCACCACCATATTTCGTTCGTAGTTCATTCGGGATAGTGAGGTAGAGAGCGACACCTTCGGAAGTAATTGTATACGCCTTTGCCTCGACCTTTTCAAGAGTAATGGCAATGGCAGCCTCAGTGTCAATGGGACCATTCTCACGAACAAGCCTATCTACAGCCTCACACAGTGTGAAAAAGCACGACTCTCTCAAGAGGCTCTTGCGATCAGCAAGGTCGAGAAGTATGTCAAGCCACTGCTCGTAGTCGTCGATTTTCGTGGTCTTCTCGGTCACAATTGGGCTCCGAATAAGGGTCTGAAGCGCGAAGAGTAATCCAAAGCATAATCCTCGTTCTTCCGGGCCTGTTGCGTTACCAGGTACCTTGAAAGACTCAACTGATAGCATAAGATACTGATTGAAGCTGATGTGCTTCTTTCGCTCTTCCAGAAGCTCTGCCAAGGCCATGCAAAATCCCAGACGACTAGAGCCATGAGAACTGCTCAACCCACGCACCAGGCGCTTCAATGCGTAATCCCAATCCTCTTGAGACTCGGCTCGTCGAAGGCTCTCGAGAAGGCCAACCGCGGCCCCGACTCGCTCATCCTTATCGTCGCTTGCAAGCTTCCAGTAGAAGTCCAGCATGGACTTATCGGCAGGCATTCTACTATTGCTTCAGTCAACTCTTTGACCAAGTAGCAGTAGCGATTGTTGGACCGTAGACTAGAACAATAATTTTTTTTTTCGACCATCTGCTTTCAAGGTATGTACGGCGCGTGGTGATCCACGTGGCATAAATCGCATTCATGCACTGTTGAAAGAAAATAGGAAGTGCCTGAATATACGCATACCGACATTTTGATTGGGTGGAAATGTACAAAGGTTATTGATTCTTGGTGGCAGCCGAGCAATCGTCAGTGAAATTAGAGAACAATGCCTAAGCCCGCTGGAGTCTCGTACGTTGTTGAAGAATATGTTGGGAAGAGACTAAATCCCGGAGTACTGACTACAGGTTCAACAGATACGTTGCCATTGCTGGCCGTGCTATGCGTCGGGCCCTCAAGGAGGATCAGCGAGTTGCCGCTGAGAAGGGCGACAACCTCGAGGTTCGCGTGTCTCGTTGGAAGAATGGAAAGCGTATGTGATATTCTAATGTTGGTGTGCTTGGAAGTTTATGTCGTTGTCTACTGGGCTCGCCGTGCGTGTCGAGACAGAACCGTGCAAATGGTTTTTTTTTTTGGATGATTTGAGTCGTTTGCCGAGGAGGCTCTGAAATTCACATCTGGTTGATGATGAGCCATGATCTTGCTATTATTTGACAAAGATTGCTGGTACTTCAAGCTGTGCTTCAAAGATCTATATTGATGGGCGGTCGGCCGAGAGCCTGGAAACCGAAATTGAACTTAAAGAGGTCATTGCTACCCGAAAGGAACGATGCCTTTCATATATACACCGTGCTAACGACAGAGGGCGAGCCAGAGAAGCTTGAACTTGGTCTCAAGGGTAGCGCGAGCCAGTCGGCTTAAATATTTTGGACCTCATGTAGACTAATGGCCAAATGTCATCCTATTTTACCGCTATACGTAGTTATTGATCCGTCCGATGGGCTGCCTCTTGATCAGCAAACCCGTTGTGACTACACCCGGCTGAGAGAAGTATTCATTCATCGTGGGGCCTAATATAGACAGTGTCATTAAAGGCAGCACTATTGCTCGAAGACAGCATTATGAGACAGGAAAAGAGGCTTCTTGGAGAGCTCCTAGTGACGCCCGGGCCGATGAATTGTTGACGTCTATTGGGTCAAAGTGCTGCGATGTATGCATAACCCGTGATTGTGCTTGTGCCAGAGGTGGTTCTGATGTTAAGATGTCCTCTAGCATAAACTTCTTCCAGAAACTTGTGCCGAGCTAAAGTAAGGCCATACGATAATTAACACCAAGAAAAGATTTGTGGTCCGGTCAAACCTCGGCATTCGGATCGAAAATGTACATGTCCCAAAACGGTCCCGCCGTATCATTTCAGAATTGCGAGACCCGAACTGCTCATCCTAAAGATCATAAAACAACAACGGAGTGCAGGGGTACGGCAAACAGTTTGACAATTGACGCTCAAAGTAGTTTAGCGAGGTCTGGTAACCACTGGATTCTGGGTTATGTATTGTTCGACAGAGTGGTGATTTAACTTCAACTGAGACGACGACGACGACGACATGGTGCACTCACTCTGTGGGCTAGCTAGCACCCGGCCACTGCTCAGAGAGGTTATAGCACGATCTGGACGCTGTAGTTGGGATGTTTCCCGGAGTGGGACACTCGCTTGGGTCCATCAGCTGGGATTCCGCGAATTTCATAGGGGCAAGACCATGGCTCCGGTACCGGCACGCGTCCGGTCAATGAATTCGCTCCTGACAGGCACTCTCAAGTGTAGCCTATATGCGAGGGGCTATGCGAGGGGCCAAAGGAGCTATTTTACGGGCGGGATGCCTATATTTGGCGATAGACTGTTGTGGAAAAAAGGAGCATTAGAAACTGGAGGAGCAGTCAGTCAGAGGAGCCTATTGCTATATATGAATGGCCGCAGATACAACTCTACGGAGACTCCAAAGGTAGACTTTGATAAGAGTGAGCGGGCAGAAAAAGCATCCCAGGTGAACCTATCTGCCAAACTAACGCCCGCTGGTCAAGGCACCGGTGGTCGTAAGGAGATCCGGAGGCTGTTATCCCTGATTCGAACCGAAAAGTGGCCATTGGTGGGTGCCATGGTGCTTTTGGTTATTAGTGTGCTGGTATCATTATCCCTGCCAAGAGCAATAGGTGATATTCTCGACGCTATCAATAGCCCGGATAAGGACAAGCAAGTATATGGGATCCCACTCAACCAGTTTCTGGCTGGATTAGGTGGCTTGTTTGTTGCGGGTGCTTTTGCCATTTACGGACGAACGGTGCTGTTGCGAGTCATAGGTGAACGAGTGGTGTCAAAGCTGCGTGCACGGATCTTCAAGCAAACGATCCAACAAGACGCAGAGTTTTTCGACGCCAATCGAGTTGGTGACTTGATTTCACGACTGGGTGCCGATGCAGCAGTTGTATCTAGATCGGTGACGCAAAATATGGCCGATGGCCTACGATCCACATTAACCGCTATTCTGGGGGTGGGAATGATGAGCTACACTTCTCTGTACTTGACAGGGATTATCATGGTAATCTTGCCGCCGGTGCTGGTTGGTACCTGGTTCTACGGGCGCAAAGTGCGGCAAATCTCGCGCAATTTCCAAGTCGCCCTTGGTGGTTTGACTAGGGTCGCAGAAGAACGGTTCAGCAACGTACTCACAGCACAGTCGTTTGCTGGCGAAACCCAAGAGATCCGCTTATACAATGAAAAAGTTCGAGAGGTATTTGGAATTGCGAAAACGGAGGCAAAGGCAAACGGTGTGTTCTTTTCGACGGTGCAGCTAACAGGTAACCTTGTCATCATTGGCCTTCTTGCACTTGGGGTGTCTCTCGTGGACGGAGGAAGTCTCACGTTTGGTCAATTGACAAGTTACATGATGTACACCGCCTATGCAGGATCGGCTGCAAGTGGCATTGGAAACTTTTACTCGGAGCTTATGAAGGGAGCCGGTGCTGCATCGCGACTGTTTGAAATAGTCGACCGAAAGCCAAATATTAATCCGTCGACTGGTGCTAAACTATTCAACCCGAAGGGCGTTGTCGCTTTCGACAAGGTCAAGTTCGCATACCCAACGCGGCCGGCAATTCAAATATTTGAGGATATGTCCTTTAAAATCGAGCCTGGAAGGCATGTGTGCATTGTTGGTCCATCAGGCAGTGGCAAGTCAACGGTGGCATCGCTAATGTTGCGATTCTATGATCCGTCAGCAGGTTCAATTAAGATTGGTGGCCAGGACCTAAAGGGCGTCAGTGTCAAAAATCTGAGACGGCATATCGGGGTTGTATCGCAAGAACCAGTCTTGTTTTCTGGGACGATTGCAGAGAATATTGCATATGCCAATCCACATGCATCTCGAGCGGAAATCTTGGAAGTGGCAAAGCGTGCTAATTGTGGCTTCATTGCCGACTTCCCGGACGGTCTCGACACTCCTGTGGGACCCCGAGGAGCTCAATTAAGTGGAGGCCAAAAGCAGCGTATTGCGATTGCTCGAGCAATGATTAAGAAGCCGTCGATATTGATTCTCGATGAGGCGACTTCGGCGCTGGACGTGGAGTCCGAGGCGCTCGTAAATGAGGCTCTTGTCAAGGCAATGCAGCCGAAGGTGACGACTATTTCCATCGCTCACCGCCTATCGACTATCAGCAGGTCAGACGAGGTCATTGTAATTGCTGATGGTAAGGTCCAGGAACAAGGCAACTTTTTCGATCTATACCGTGACCCTGAGAGCGCACTATCCCAGTTGCTCAAGCAGCGTGAGAACGTCCTAGACAGCGCATCAAACAAGAATGACGAAATAGGGGGTGTTCCTCATGAGACGATCGAGGACCTCGAGGAGGAGCTATACGAGGCTACTGAGGAGCTCAAGCACGAGACCGAGGACACAGAAAAAGATCAACCGCGTCTTCTCTGATGCATTGTGTACATTAGCACTGTAAATATACATAAATCCGTTACGAAACCACCCTGGGCTCTTGGTTTTATCCTTGTAAGTCTCTTCCAGAGACAACTTGACACGTAAGTTTGAATCCAGATTCGAGTTTGACCAAATTGATATTGTTTTCACCACCCAGGTGATAGGTGTGCTCCCTTTGTTTCCACGCTGTTGTGGCGTCTTCTAGGCCAAATGTCGTCAGTACTCCCCATGACACCGCTTCAGACTCGATGACAGCCTGCCATAATTGCTTTGTCCACTTGGCTGGTATTAAACAACCACTAAACGAAATCAAAGAAACATCTCCTGTGCCTTGAATTTCGGGTCCCGCGTAGTTGCAAAGGTGTTCGTCTATGCTGTCATTCGCACTGGTCCGCGCTGACTGGAGTGAAATCATTCCAGCCCACTCTTGCAACTCTAGTGCCCAGTCCGATAGAGCTACTCGTGCCAACTCTTCCGATAGAGCTGTTATATCTGGACGACAAAATTGCGGCAGCTTGCGATCTCTCAAGGTGACTTTCGAGATAGTAATATCTTCCTGTCTGGTACCTTGTGGCAGAGCCATGCTAGCCAATACTTCCATGCTCGATATATAAAACCGTTTGGGTGCAGTCAGATTGGTTTCTAGAGCCCACAACAGTCTGTCGTACCCTTTCTTCCCGGGTACATTCATGCGGTCTCTCAAGTCATATCTTATGACTGTTGTTAGCTCTAACTCCGCTCTGAACAAACACGTGCGCCTAGTTTGTCCTACTTACTTCTTCGGTTGCACACAAGATTTGACGGTTGCCCTTGCAGACCGGTTCGTTCATACGTTTCCTTGGTCAATGAAAGAACCAGCTGTCCATTGCAAATAGAGAAGACATCCTCATGATCTATACGTCCGTCTGATATGCATACAACTTCGCCTAGTGTTAGTGAGTGCCCAGCCGTATTTGAAATGATATTACATACCATCACGAACACTAGCGAGAAATTGGTCAGTAAACAAGGTTCTAAGAGGGCAAGTAGCAGTATAAACATGAATTCTGCTCTTGCTTTCGAGGAACTGGGGCCCCGCTTCAACAGGGACTATTAGGTCCACCTGTTTGACAAATCCCTGTGTCTCAATCAGTTCCACATCCTTCACGCTACTATGATCGACAACAGTCACGAAGCATTTTGCCTTTGGTGTCTTCCGCGTCTGCGCAAACGCCATGCTTTGGGTTGCCTCGAAGTCGTTGCGCCAGGCCAGATTTATTTTGGCTTAAAGCCGCGTGCAAGGCAGCCTGGAAATTTCAGCCGTACTTCACGTGTGGTTTTGAAATCTCGTACCCCGGTTCTCGGACATAGATAATTCATCAAGTGCTAGCGACTGATAAGCAGCGAAAATCCCGCTAGGCTATCTGTATTTAGAAATGCCAGGTACCATGAAGTATCGTAAGTGTGTTTGCTAGTAGGCGCATCGTTTGTTGTGGCAGGAGAGCGTTTTCATCTTAATTGAACGGTTGAGTCATTGCTAGTGCTTTGGCGAGCTTCCTATCATTTTCTTGCGAAAGTTCGTCGGTCCGCTTGAGTTTTCTCTCGAGTTTTCACACCCACTCTATTTTTGACCAGCATGCAACAGAAATTTGGAAGATTCGAGAGTACTACTAGTTTTTGAAATTTTTGCTCGCGCGATCTAACAACAGAGCGGGTGGACAGCCAGTCTGAAAACCCCTTTTCGAAAATAGTCGAAGGACAGGAGATTGCAATAGTGCCAGAGTTTGCGCTCGAGTCGGGAGATGTGCTTCATAACGTGCCGGTTGCCTACAAGACTTGGGGTCGACTGAATGCACGAGCCAACAATTGCATGGTGATTTGCCATGCACTAACAGGTTCGGCAGACGTCACGGACTGGTGGGGGCCACTACTTGGACCAGGTCTGGCGTTTGATCCGACAAAGTTTTTTATCATATGCATTAATGCCCTTGGGAGCCCATATGGGACCGCCAGCCCTTGCACCAAAAATCCGGATACTGGGGAGTATTATGGCCCCGAGTTTCCTCTGACTACTGTACGGGATGACGCGCGTTTGCAGAAACTCATCATTGATGATTTGGGAGTCAAGCAGATTGCCGTGGTCATTGGTGGCTCCATGGGAGGAATGCTTGTGCTGGAATACGCTTATTTTGGTAAGGAGTTTGTCCGCAATATTATTCCGCTGGCGACATGTGCATGCCACTCGGCGTGGGCTATCAGCTGGGGTGAAGCTCAACGGCAGAGCATCTATTCGGACCCCAAGTACAGAGACGGATACTATCCGTTTGATGATCCACCCGCCGCCGGACTAGGTGCAGCTCGCATGTCGGCGCTCTTGACATACAGATCTCGCAATGCATTTGAGTCCAAATTTGGTCGCGGTGCGCCTGATGCTACACGTCATGCCAAGGCAGCAAGTGGCGGTGGCCAGCGCGAGCCCGCTACTCCTTCAGAGGAAAGGTGGGCGATTCACAACCACGGTCACCGCAATAGCCAACGGCTCTCTTCGAACCCTCCTTCACCGTCGATTTCCCAGTCCCCTTCGAACACGTCTCTGTCTGAGAATACAAAGAGTAAGTATCCAGACTTGATAAGTACGTTGGCGTCTGAGGGCAACGTGCCAGAATAAAACAACTCGACACCTACTAACAACAGCATCGGCAAATGGTACCAGCACTAAGAAGATGCCTCCGCACTACTTTAGTGCTCAGAGCTATTTGAGATACCAGGGAACAAAGTTTGTGCAGCGCTTTGATCCAAACTGCTATATCGCAATCACGCGGAAGCTGGATACGCATGATATTTCGCGTGGCCGTGGTGGCGACGTGACTGCAGCCCTTGGGCAGATTGAGCAGCCAACGCTTGTCATTGGAATTTCAAGCGATGGCCTCTTTACTTTCACGGAACAAGAGCGCCTGGCTGAGCTCATTCCCAATGCGCATCTCGAGGAGATCAATTCTCCAGAGGGCCATGACGCATTCCTACTGGAATTTGTGCAGATCAATAGGCTGATGATGGACTTTATTCGCCATCAGCTACCAGAGATCGTCGATGCTGATGGAAACGGCTGGCGAGAGGCGCCAGTGGGAGCAATGACAAAGTCATCTGTGTTTGGCGAGGCAGAATCCGCCGACCTCGATGTGACAAACTGGTAGCCCATGCCTGCATTCATGTACGTGATGTACATATCTTAGTAATCAGCATCTGTAACTTCAGGGTTGTGGGGAAACCAGCCGCGCGCACTGGTCAAGACGAGACCTGTTGTGTTTTGAGACTTTTGTTTGTACTTGTTTGAACCAGCAGCGCTGGACGCTAACACACGCTGCAGGACGCTAAAATACTATTTGTAGCATTGGTGGGCTTACGTACTGACGACAACAGTGTGACTACGCGTTGATAACTCGGGCACACGCGAGGTGCGGCAGACCCATCTCGCTTTTGGCGACCGTTTGGATTGACGCGACACGAGACGCACAGAGGAAATGGTCAGTGAACTAGCGTCTAGCCATGGAGCGAGGTCTCGCCTAGTGCGACGACCGCTGTCGGAACAAATCGCGAGATTGGCGGCGGCTGCACGCGCTCTGGGGAAGAACGAGAGCATGTCTCACGCTGTGACAGCATACGACGAAGAGGAGCTCACGCGGGAAGATTACCGCTGCGAAACGGAAAATATTCCAGATGAAAAAGGTAACCGAGTTCTTGCGCTGGCGCAGGAGCGGGCTGAAGAGGTTTTGAGATATTACGACATGGTGACGACGGTTCTTAAGGGCCTGGAGGCTGCCGACGACGTAGAGTGGGTTTCAGCAGGACGCCAGGCTATCAACAAGGTTCGAGAATGCATAATTGACACTCCAAACGTGGTCGATGAAATAATGACAATGATTGAGGCTGTCAAGAGGTCAGAGGAAAACATGGCGAAGTGCCATACGGTTGCTGACATGATCCAGACCGCTGTGCAGCGTTGGACGGTCATTGTAAAGATGACAGAGTCAATTCGAACCCAGATTGAAGTTGCAGGGGAATGGAGGGAGCTGCACGAACGAGTGCTTGGCGAACTCGAGGATGAACTGGAAGAGTGTGCCGACATTGCGTTTGCCCTTCACGAGACTCGGTTCTTGACCTCGCAGCCAACAGCACCTCTCGAGGGGGGAGAGTTGCACATGGGAAGTGATGAGGCAGATATGTATCTACGTGTGCAAGTGTTTGTGGACGAAGTGTCTAAATCTCTTTTGACTGGGACCATGACTCGGCTACCTGCTGTGACTTCGAACGAGAGAATCATCAGTGCTCGACTGGCAGAAGTAACAACACGGTTGCGCCCTCTCAAGGCAAGTCTAGATTTTCTGCATGTCCGCATTGACGACTTTTCGAAGCGCGCCGGTGACTGGTTCCCATCGTCGGTAGGAGCGCTCCGCAAGGAGCGGCAGTCATGCGAGGAAAGGTTTGACGAGATTTATCGCGATGTGGAGGAACTTGAAAAACAATTTTGTCGCGACCAATGGCACAGATTCTTGGACGAAGGTGTAAGATATGCTGGACAGTTGATGGACAACCTAGAGTACGAAAAGATCCGCACAGGTTCGGCACGTTCCAACGAAAAATGGGTTTCTAGGATCCTTGTGTTGGAACGTCTATTTGACGTTTTGGATGGTATATTGCGCAAGGTGATTGTAGATGAAGGTGGAGGACATGAACTTACGGTGGCAATGCATAAGACACGGTGGATCCACATTATGAACCGTGAGGTAGCTGAAAGCGAGAGTGGTAGTGGAGCCGGTCTGTTACATTTGCGGCCGCATGCGAAGTCGGAGTCAGTATCGTCTTCTCTGACGGCATTGGACTCTCCACCGACGAGCGTCGAGGTATCGCCAGTTCTTGATTCTGCTTGGTTAGCTGGGCAAAAGCTCGGCGAGGGCCCACTCAGCCTAACACCTATTCGCGGACTTGCGCCACGTCGGTCGAGCAATTTGGGTGTCAACGAACGTGCTAGGACTGGCCCTCGTCGATCACTCATACCCATAATTTCACCAGCGAAGCGACCCACTACTAGCGTCGCCGCAGTCACTGTTCACGCAAATGTGGATCCAGGGAGGACGAGCCGACAATCAATGCGACGTCCGTCCTCTCGAAATGAACGAAACTACGGTCAGTTTAATTTGACCCCGAGCAAAATTCCACGCCCATCTTCAAGCCTCGGACATGTGTCTCCCGCAGCTAAATCGCATATGGTGCATGCAGCGACTCCAAGAACACTCAATAGGAAAGTGAGCATGCCAGCGCGGATGGGTCTTCCAGTCGGCGAGAATAGCGAGTCGACCCCATCTCGTAGCCGAATGAGCCTGGCCCCACCTGGCCGTCAAACACCGACAGTCACGTTATCGCCTCGCAAGTCCTCCATGGTGCGGAATGCCCCAACTCCAATTCTACGACCAGCTTCCCGTCAGCAGCGTCTCAGCGAAGTACGACCCCCTTGGCGCTGACTAGACTTTATGACTAACGATACCTAAAATGACTTTCTTGCATTTTTTTTTTTCCATAGTAAAACTGTTGTAACTTGATAACTTATCGTCGATGTATGCATATGCTTGGTGGGGTGCATTGAATGAGCGGGGTACCAGTGGGCCCGGCGGCTATTCTGCGCGGATACACCATGGATAGAAAACAGCCAGGTCACACGCAGTTATTGAAGGCTAACACTTAGTAGAAATCAATATGGACGAGAAAGTCAGAGCCGCCCGCGAAAAACTCAAGAGTCAAATCCCGAAAGAGTTTATAATTCGCAGTGAGAATCTGCCGCCTGCAAGCTTAGCAGACGTGCGAGACTGGCCGCGTACGTCGGGGCTATACACTGATGAGGAACTTGCCATTACAGAATCGACTGTACCAGAGCTAATTGAGGCTCAGCGAACGAAGAAGTGGACAGCATACAAGATTGCCCGCGCATTTTCAAAGAGAGCAGCGCATGCGCAACAGATTCTGAACTGCCTTACCGTAATCTTTTTTGATGAAGCATATGCTCGTGCCAAAGAGCTTGATGAGTATTATGAAAAGAATGGAATGTTTGTTGGCCCATTGCATGGTATTCCCGTTTCGCTCAAGGATCAGTTCCTCCTGAAAGGGAAATCAAACGTGTTTGGGTTTGTTTCTCAAACCGAAAACGTGTTTGAAGGAGAGGAAGTTGGATTGGTGCCGATTCTGAGACATATGGGAGCAGTTTTGTACTGTAAGACGTCGCTACCACCTGGTATGATGAATGACGATACTATTTCTAGAGTTTACGGGCCCACCTTGAATCCAGCCAACCGAAATCACTCACCAGGAGGCTCTTCAGGAGGAGAGGGCGCTCTTTCTGCGTTTCATGGCACGCCAGTGGGGGTTGGCTCGGACATTGGTGGAAGCATACGCATTCCATCACACATGTGCGGGGTTTTCGGGCTCAAGTCGTCGCTGCGCAGATTTCCGCTTCTAGGATCGGTCGATTCGCTGCGTGGACAGCATACAGTTCTGTCTACCTTGGGTCCAATTGCGCCATCGCTAGATTCTGTGGAGTATTTTGCACAAGCTGTTTGGAATTGGACTCGTGTCGATGGCGAAGAGAAGCCAGCCGATTTCGGTCTCCCCGATAGAACTCCTTTACATGCCGCGGATAACATATACGATCCAAACATTATCCCAATGGGTTACAGATCTATTGCCGTGCCTTCCAAGTTGACTTTTGGATATTTCAAATCCGATGGCCAGGTAACGCTAACACCTCCGGTGGAACGGGCTATGAACAAAGTTATTTCAGCGCTCCGACGGGCCGGCCACGATGTCATTGAGTGGGAACCATACAAGCATAAAGAGCTAGCAGATATTGCAAACAAGTCGTATGGTGCTGATGGTGGCCGTTATATGACAAAGCTATTGGCCGAGGAAGAGCTGTTCCCGTTCTACATTCCAATTTTCAAAGAAGCCAAAGACATGGGGGTTGGAGCCTTATGGGATTTGCACGCTGCCAGATTGGAAATTGAAGAAGAATATTTCCGTCGTTGGAATGCTACATTATCACGCACTTCAACTGGTCGGCCAATGGATGTTCTCGTGTGTCCAATAGCTCCTGCGTCATCCCGGCCTCATCTCCATCACTTTAATTCTGATTACCTGACTGCATACAACTCGTTGGAGATGCCCGCCGTGGCTGTACCAGTGCTCCAGTCTGACAAATCAATTGATGGCGCGAAACCCAACCATCAACCGGTCTCGCAAGCAGATGAGATCCTGTGGAAAGACTATGATGTTGATATCTACGACAAAGGATGCGTCGGGGTTCAAGTGGTTGCGAAAAGGTACAATGACGAAATAGCAGTTGCAGCCGCTAGAATCCTTCATCAAGCGCTTCGACTCTCTTGAGTAAAGATGTGTTTCGTTCCCGGGATCCTTTGCCTTCATCACGGCCACCACTCGTACGTGAATCTCGTTGGTTGCACTGAATCTACAAATAGTTGAAAAGGAATTCATAAATTCGTAATCCTACATCACTGTTATTTTTTTATCCAAGATACCACTTCTTTATCTGTCCCAAATATGCGCCCAAAAACAGTCTGTCGCTCCCGCTCATCTGCCTCATCACCTTCGAACATCCTGATGCTCCCGTCGGGCATTTTCTCTCCCATTTGGCGACGCTTCTCTTCTCCAAGAATCACTACCGTTAGCTTATGCATGGCTCCGATCAAGTCGAGGCACTTACGTCTTTTGTACAAGCCCACCGATGCGATTAGTACCAGAGGGATGCCTACGCATAGTAATTTCACGCTTGCTGTTAACCAAAGAACCGCTTTCTAGGATTGAGTGTAGCTTACCTCGTCTTATTCAAGAACGGTACTTTCTTTACTGGCGCGGTTCCAGTGCTAGGAGTTGGACGTTTGCCAACACCAGGGCCAACTCGCAATCTTTGAGGGGCTGGCATCCGTTTTCTTCTATTTTGTTCACCAGCGTGTTGAATCCAGATGTCGTCAAAGGCGAGCTTCGCAAAACCACCAAAGGAAATGCATAGAATAGCATACATCACACAACCCTGTGCATAAACTGACATCAAGTGATTTTAACTAACTACTATCCTCCAAAAAAAAATTCGGAAAGGACCACCCTTGAACGTTTTAGGCGACTACTTTAGGAAAAATGGGCAAAGCTGCCAAGGTTAAACAAAATAGCGATGCTGTCAAGCATTCTGTCTTTAAAATGAACACAGATCTTGGCCAGCATATTCTCAAAAACCCGCTGGTGGCTCAGGGCATCGTCGACAAGGCGGAAATCAAGCCTTCAGATACAGTTTTAGAGGTGGGTCCAGGCACCGGTAACTTAACTGTTCGTATTCTAGAAAAGGCAAGAAAGGTAATTGCAGTGGAGATGGATCCTCGAATGGCAGCAGAGCTGACCAAGCGAGTCCAAGGCAAGCCTGAACAGAAAAAGCTTGAAATTATGCTGGGAGACTGCATCAAGACGGAGCTTCCCTACTTTGACATTTGCATTTCCAATACTCCTTACCAGATTTCGTCGCCACTGGTATTTAAACTGCTAAACCAACCACGTCCGCCGAGAGTATCTATTCTCATGTTCCAGAGAGAGTTTGCATTGCGGCTTTTGGCACGGCCTGGAGATTCACTCTACTGCCGGTTAAGTGTTAACGTTCAAATGTGGGCAAAGGTTACGCATATCATGAAGGTTGGAAGAGGAAATTTCCGCCCACCGCCTCAGGTTGAGTCGAGCGTGGTCCGAATAGAGATAAAGCAGCCTCGCCCTCCCGTGGATTTCGGTGAATGGGATGGTCTCCTGCGTGTTTGTTTTGTAAGAAAGAACCGGACGATTGCGGCAGGATTTAAAAGTACCCAGGTGCTTGAGATTCTTGCCAGAAATTATCAGACATTCACAAGTATCCATGGAGCGATGGAGGGAGATGACGATGTCGACGAAGAAATGGACGTCGAGAACACGGGCAAGAAAAATGATCTCAAACGATATGAGAATATCGTCAAGCGCAAAATAGAGAAGGTCCTCGCTGATACAGATATGGGGGAGAAGAGAGCTGGCAAATGTGATGAAACTGACTTTCTCAAACTACTATATGCATTCCACAAGGTGGGCATCCACTTTGCTTAAACAGATATGACGTTCTTGATTGATTAGTCTTTTGTTAGGGGGTTCTATCGTTTCCAGGCATTTTCATTGCTATTTTATTATTTGAATAGTGTCTCCATCAATTTCATGATACGTAAGTCGTAATGATTTAATTTAAAAAATAGTTCATGTGCGATCAACTAAACTCCAAGAAGAGTCTGTAGAATGTTCCTCCTCACCTCCCTCCTTGCGTTTGGTGCGATCAGAGCGTTGGGGATTGTCGACTTCCTCGTAGCTCTCCGGCGCCTCTGATAGATCTGCCCCCGCATTCATCGCCTTCCGAGCAAAATTCACCATGTCACTTTCACTGAAGTGGAGCTTTTGTAACTCTATAAGTGTTTCGTCTCCCTCTTCGGCTGTCGTGGTCTTGTCACCACCTTCACGAATCAGTGACCTGGCATAATTCAAGTTGCGGTATATCATTTCAATGGCAGTTCGAACACCGTCTTCGGCACAAATGCTCTTGCCGATTGTCATAGCCCGGGATATGATTCGTTCGTTATGGGTGGCATCCCACAAGGCTTTGGATAGCTGATTAACTGTCAGCTTATGTAGGTATATGCCAGCGCCCAAATCTTCGACACGACCGGCATAGAAGAACTGATCCCCGAAAAAAGGTTTGATGATTGTAGGAATGCCTGCTCGTAAGCTAGCCCCTGTAGTTCCGGAACCACCATGGTGAACTGCGGCATCAACTTGTGGAAGCAACCAGTCATGTGGCGCAGCCTTGATCTGAAAGATATCAGGAGGCAGTGGGACTTCAGGCTTGTCCGCATCCTTCTTTCCCAAACGATCAGACCAGCCCTTAGACAGAATGCACCTAACCTTTGCTCTTTGAACTGCACCAATAATCGCTTTGGTCATCTCAGTGGGATCTTTGACTACAATAGAGCCAAATCCAATATATACCAACTTGTATCCATCGAGTCGGGCCTTCTTGATAAAGTTAACCAGGTCCTCAGGAGGCTCATATCCAGCACCTCCTTCGTCTAGAAACCAGTACCCAGTCACGTTAACCCAGTCACAGTAGTCGACTGGCGGAACTAGTATATGGGGACTCACGTTGTAGAGGAAGGGAA
>JAJLWU010000176.1:0-18753 GCA_030570855.1 Tardiomyces digboiensis | reverse complement strand
TGGCGTTCGCAGTTTCGTCGAGATGCCAACAAGGCTGATAACAGAGCGGCAAACGTGGCTCTTGACAGCTTAATTAATTTTGAGTCTGTCAAGTACTTTAACAACGAGCCGTTCCAGGTTGCAAAGTATGAATCTGCACTTAAGGACTACGAGAAGTCGTCTATTAAAATTGCCACATCGCTTGCATTTCTCAACTCAGGACAGAATCTAATTTTCTCATCGGCCCTGACTGCCATCATGTACATGGCATGCCAGGGGGTGGCAACAGGCGGATTGACAGTGGGTGACCTCGTGCTGGTAAACCAACTCGTTTTTCAACTCTCTGTACCTTTAAATTTCCTTGGATCTGTTTATCGCGACCTTAAACAAGCCCTATGGGACATGGAGGCCCTATTTAAACTACAGGATGTCAATACAAATGTGACGGAAGTGGAAAATCCCAAGCAATACCAATTCAAAGGCGGGGAGATAAGGTTTGACAACGTCACATTTGGTTACCATCCCGATCGTCCGATTCTGAACAACGCCTCGTTCACGATTCCAGCCGGCGGCAAGATCGCAGTAGTGGGTCCATCTGGCTCGGGTAAGTCAACTATTTTGCGGCTCGCATTCCGATTCTACGATGTACAAAGTGGCCGCATTTTAATCGATGGCCAGGACGTTAGAGAACTTTCACTTGAGTCCCTGAGAAAGGCAATGGGTGTTGTTCCACAAGACACCCCCTTGTTCAATGACACCATTCGAAATAACATCCACTACGGCCGCCTTTCGGCTACCAATGACGAGGTCGAAGAGGTTGCACAGAAAGCAGAGCTTACTAGACTCATTCACGCGCTTCCAGAGGGCTTTGAAACACAAGTAGGAGAACGAGGTCTGATGATATCGGGTGGAGAGAAACAGCGTCTTGCAATTTCTCGGGTTCTCCTCAAGGGCTCGCCAATTGTTTTCTTTGATGAGGCAACTTCAGCCTTGGACACAGAGACGGAGCGCGCACTTCTGAGTACCCTTCACAAGAACCTAAGCAATGTAAGGGCCACATCGATTTCTATTGCTCATCGTCTTCGCACCGTAGCGGATGCCGACAAAATCATCGTACTCAACAAAGGTTCGGTTGCCGAAGAAGGCACCCATTCTGAGCTCTTGCAGGATCCCGAGTCTTTGTACTCTCAAATGTGGCTCGCACAGGAGATTCTTGTCAACGACGACGAGGCTTCAATTGAGGAAGCAGCTCAGTCGGCCAAGTCTGAGCAAATTGCAAGTAATTGAGCTGCCCCACATTTCTGTGGCATTTTGGGGCCATGTCAGGGTTGCGAAAACGCGTGCTATGGGCGACGCATTCTAGCCGCGTGTTTCAAGCATATGCAGGAGCCAACGAGCCTGCACGTCGAACTAGTTGGGCCTCACTGGAAGAATCTTGAATCTTGTAGTAGGAAAATATGGTTTGAATGCGTTCCAAGTTTGGTAAAAAGCGTTTTGTTCGCTTCGCATTATATGCTGATCTGATTATATAGAAATTGGAGCTCGTCAGATCTTGGAGCGATGTCCTCAAAAGGGTCTAATCGTGCGCCACAATATGAAACGAAGCCCCAGCGTGACCACCGGAGAAAAAATTGAAATTTGAGGCTATAGATTGCGAGTCATGTGCTTCTATATAGAGGAAGTGTTGACGTTGTGCCCAGCATTACTGAAACCTCACCAGGTGGACGGCAACACAGCTTTCGACTATGGTTCTGAGAGCGCCAAAAATGCTTGCGAAAGTATTTGAAGAAAATTCTTTAGTTACAAAACTGGTTCCGAGCTTTGGAGATCACTCATGGACGCCACCGAGACCTTATGCTGGGCTCAACGCTCGAATAGCCCAGACTATAGTTAACGAGTGGACTGTTGTCATAGTTATTGTCATCTTGAAGTTGTGGCTCTTTATGGAGTCTACGAGGCGTTCTCTGATCGTTGCTGAAACGTCGATTATTGCTATATGCAACGCCACACAAGATGCTGCTGTTGGTCTCGCTTCGAGTTCATACTACGCCACTTCTGTAGCGAATGAGCTAGTATACCAGAGCATTGATGCTGCGATCCATGCTATTTCAGACGGCCTGATGGTAATCATTACGGGAATCGAAGAAATAGTTGTGTTCTACGTGGGTCTGCTGGTTGGAACCTACGAGTGCTTAATCGTTAGTACAATCCACGGTAGCGCTGATGCTGCTTTGAATGCTACCGAATCCATCGTTTCGTTTGCAAACAAGACTGTAGGGGATCTTGGTCGTGAAATAGAGTCAGGGCTTGAAGAAATTTCAGGTATATTAGACGATGTACAAGGTGTTGTGGGACTCTTGAGCGACACATTTACCGGCAAAGACTCTGACTGGCAGAAAGTGAACCTCACAGTGGCTTCATTACAAAATCTGTCTCTTCCTACTTCTATCAACGCCGAATTACAATATTTGGGAAACAACGTGCCCACGTATGAAGACGTGAAAAATGCTACTGACAGTATTCTGCAACTTCCGTTTGAGTTGCTCAAGAGAGATATCAACAATACTTTTACCAATGATATTCATTTCAACAAGTCGTCGCTTCTAGCAGTCCCACCAAAACAGACTATGTCAATTTTCAGTCCGTCTACTGTTCAAGACGTATTAGCACAGCTGGCAAACGACCTCCATAGGTTGGTAATGGTCCTTACTTTTCTTCTTGTGGCAATAGCAATCGGATGTATCGTGTGGCAAATTCGTGTTGAAACAAATAGATGGGACTGGATGATGAAAGTCATACAGAAAAAGTTCAGAAGCGAGAAAGCTGGGGTGAGTTTACTACGATCCGAGCTTCATTTCATCAATTTCTAACAATGCAGTCAATGGAACGTGCGTTCGAAGATGAGATCCAGATGATTATAGAAGCTGAAAATCGATACAGGGTCCTTGTAAGCTCATGGTTCGAAAAGCTATTCTCGCTTGAGGACAAGAGAGTTCTTGTCCGATGGTGGGTTAACTTTGTCACGTATCATTACGCATGGACATGTCTTATTATTGGGAGTGCTGGAGTTTTAGTTTCGGTATTTCAAATGGGGGTTATCATCTTGGTGCAGAAGGCGATTCCTATAGTCAAGAATCTCGCGCATGTAACCGCCAACGACCTCGCCACTCAAGAGCAAGAGGCAATTCTTCAGTGGACCAACACAACGAACTATGCAATAGCGAGTGTCGAGTCGGAGATCAACGTCAAGTTGCTAGGATGGGCATATAACGGAACCCAAACCGTAAACAATACTTTAACCACCTTCATGGACGACATCAACACCGCGATTAAGAACACGTTTGAAGATACTCCTTTGGACGGTATCGTATCGGGTGTGGTATTTTGTACATTGGGCGACAAGGTGATGGAGCTTCAGAAGGGACTCACTTGGGTACACAACCAGGCGCATGTGTCATTTCCTAAAGTGAACAGTAGTCTATTGGCTAGCAACTTGAGCACCTCTGCTATCACGCCGTCCGTTGAGAAGGCAGGTTCAGCTTCAAGCTCCATTTTGGATTCTCTCGTCGATAGTTTATGGCAAACAGTGTTGGGTGGGCTGTACGTTTCGATTTCACTCATCAGTATGTGGCTGTTATATGCGATAGGAGGGCTTGTTTATTGTATATGGGTCTATAAACGTGGAAAAAATTCCGACAATGCGCCACCTACATTAGTGCCACCGGTAACTCCGAGCCCATCGAATGAAGTATTGGAGCAGCGATGGCTGACCTCTAACTTTTATCCTCCATCGCTTCTCACTGTGCCTTCTCCAACTCATATAACCCAAGCTCAAAGTAGTGACCAGTCATTGCCACTGCCGTCGCCTGTTCTGATGGACAATCGCAAGGTCGTAGCATTGAATACAGGTGCTCCACGTAAGAGCACTGTAGCCAGCTTTTACTCTAGACCATCGTATTACACGGCAGATAAGTAAGTAGTTGTAAAATGCATGGGTCTATGGCGAACGGTGGTTAATGTTGACTTGTGTGCTCCAGTTGTTCGCGGTGCTTAACTGAATCGTTTTCGAACTCGAGACCTGCCTCGACTCGAGCAGCGCCGTAAACAGCCGACACATCAAGTTTGCTCCTGTCGCCTTTGAGAAGCTTGGCTTGATGAAGATGATCTCGAGCCGCGTCAATGACTGGAAGACGAGCGCCGACCTGGCTGGCCAAAGAAACGGCATGACCCGTATCTTTTAGAGCACCGTCAACAGTAAACATGGGAGAGCCATTTCGACCCGGGTCGTAGATACCGCTCGAGTTCTTATTAAAATACATGCCGACAGTTGGTCCAGCAAACTCACCAGCCCATTTGGTGAGAAATTCAGGAGTCAGACCGACCTTTTCACCAAGAACCTGGACTTCTGCTGCCAGTTCCATGAGTCCGACGATGAATACGTTGCCAGTAATTTTCATATTGAGCGACTTTCGGACATCAGTTCCAAGATAAAAGTGAGTACGGCCCATGGCTTCCATATACGGGACAATTCTATCAACCTGAGCTTTCGGACCTGACGGAACGAAGATGAGCTTGGCTGCCTTTGCTACAGGAGTTGCACCAAAAACAGGACTTGCGATAAAGTGGGCACCACACTGAGTCAGTATCCTGTCGGTTTCGCTTGAAGTGTCAGGATGCACAGTCGAACAGTCCACAATCAGCTTGCCCTTTGCAAGGCCCTTGACCTTACTGACAAACTCCTTAGTGGCGGCATCGCTACCGAGCATCAAGAAGACAATGTCGGACTCTTCAACTAAGTGAGCCACAGTCTCTGTCAACCTAGCACCTACCGCTTTGAGGGGTTGTGCTTTGGAGGGGGTACGGTTCCAAACCAGGAGGTTTTTTCCATTGTTATACTTCAGATAGTTTTGAAGGTTTGTGGCCATCAGGGTGCCCATGGCACCGAGACCCACCTGATATTAGCTTTGATACACTGGTTGGAAGTTTATAGACGCGGCGGTCCGGCAAAGTCATGATATTGGACCTGCATTTGAGACAGCTAAACTTACAAAGCCCACTCGTTCATCATGAGGTAATGCCATTTTTTCTGCCAGAGTGTTGTCTGCCGCTAGAATCATCGGCTGATATACTCCCGAGAGACCCCGGCACATGCTCGGTCCGGGGGGCCGGAAAAGAGTTGTGCCGAGTTAATTGTCGGAAAGTCGCTTAGTCAAGATTACTGGCTTATTAATTGCAATTCCAACCATTTATCATGCACCTCATGTTGTGACTGTGGCTACAGTCCCACTTGTCTTTGAGAGTTGGAAAGCACTTGTACATCGAACATTCCCACTGCTATGAAACACTGTCGCCTATCACGCCTTTTAGATCTAAAGATTTTCCTATGAAGAAATCACCCAACTTCAGGTTAACGTCTCAAGCCGTTATAGTATAGTGGTCAGTACACTTCGTTGTGGCCGAAGAGACCCTGGTTCGATTCCAGGTAACGGCAAGTTTCTTTTTTTCCTTTAGACTACTATCATGCCGGCGACTGCCTGCTATGACTTTTAATGAGTTATTTTGCACAAACCGAGGACGCAATGGGCTACGCATCCATCTGGTTGAGTGAATCCAGGAACTAGTAAATAGGGTCTTTTACGCCCTTGGCTAATATATTACTAGGAGGGCGGTTGATGTTCAAAATGACAACTTTGCTTTCAATCATGCGCATAGTTTGAGTCTATTCATTGTGTAATCGCTTGTGCCTACGAGCTAGCGGTGCGATGGGCGAGTAGGATTGGCGACAAGAATTGATAAAACGGGCACGAGGCGGAAAGTTCCATTGGAGTTGCCTCTGAATGTTTACAAGCCATGCAGCAATGCGACGACGGAGCAGTGCCGTGGCGCCGCGCGTGCCACGCTTGTTGGGTGCCTCGAGACCCTGATTCTACCTGCAAGGGTGTATCTCGGTGAACTCAAATTGTCGCAATGATGTCACTGTTGACGCCTATGTCAAGCTTTCACGATAAGAGATTGGTTCGCAAGCTCCGACTCTGGGTTGAGCTAGGCCCTCGCGCCAGGGCGGACGAGTGTGGGCATGAAATCGGTGGGCCAGATCTCATCGTCTCCTCCACTTTATGCAGCATTAAAGTTGATTGTGCCAACCAACAAAGAAAACTAATCTTGGAAAACTTCCCCAACCGTTCGAGTAGAAGGCTGATATACGACTCTGAACCAAACGTCACGCACATATGTCCAACATTGTAGACGCTGACGCAATGGAGGCCGTCGTTGCTCTGCTCCACCTAGTTGATCGTTGCGCACTAATGCACATCGATTGGCAATTATGCTTGGTGGACCCTCGTCACAAACTGGGACGGGCCGTCCCGATCGAATGTCCGGAAATCCCCTCAGGCAGGATGCACGGTTACCTCAAACGGTAATCAGCCAAATTACCTGGAGGCAGTCTATGGAGGCAATTGGACGAGCCCGAGACATTAAGTCAGTCCAAGAAACGCCATAGTGGTAGATACAGCTTGCAGGACTGTTTTGCTTGAATAACAGCTCACAATTGGACCTCAAGATTTATTTTCGTTCACAACGCTCCAACAACACCACCTAGGTTTGGCAGCAAAGTGGCCAAGGTCAGTCGATGTTGCCATATCAACCGGCCCAGTCGGTAAAGCTTCAAAGCTGCCGTCCGCGGCTCTTTTTTTTTTTTCGCCAACCCTTTTCTGGCTGAAAACTTGGACATGTAGGGCACAGATCCTGAGTAAGCTAGCGTCTGTGCCATATCGGAGTTCGTCGCAACTGCTATGCGATAATGACCTTTGTCTGAGCAAGTCGACATCGGTGTATTCAGTTGTCTGCAGTTGGCCTAGTGCGACTAGCAAAAAGAGCAGGTTCCTGAAGCCAACGCAAGAGCGGCTCCACCGAGCGTTGACTATTACCATTGTCAAGTCAGGGACCAGATAGTGATTAATTTCACATGAACACCGATTAGCCAATTACAGAATAGCACAGGGGGGGCGTTCCTGGAATAGCCAAGATCTTGACGATATTAGTCAAGATCGACCGGGTGCCAGAGACCCTTGAAGAAATCGGTGCGTTTAATGTTGCAGGCGTTGCCTGATAATAGTCCCTTGTGTATCCATCCATTGCGGCACGAATAGCTACGTGCTTATTGTATTGGCACCGCGAATCGACTCTAAGTGGATTGGAGGGTAGTCATTTGACAAGAAAGAAATTTGCAAGCACTGCTCAAGCTGAGCGTAACGTAGCTCCATCTGGTGCTGCGTGGTATCTCCGGTCGCTTAAAATTGTCGGGCGGTTCGCCCGCAGCGTGGGGGCACAGCGTCGACCCGGGCTGCCAAGCGGACTGCTTGTGGCCCAAACTCTTCGATGCGCAGGCTGTTATTTTGCTGTTTTTGCTGCTAGCACTTGTCTGGTCCGCCTTTTGATTCTGGTTGTAGCCTATGTTGCGCTAGCATTGCGCTGGCATGGCCCTAGCTGTTGGTTGCCCTAGTTGCTGGTTGGCCTAGCTGCTGACATTGCCCTAGCTGTGGCCCCAGTTGACTGAATACTTGCAGTCATTTGCAGATCCGAGTCAAGTGTCGCCGGGTGCCGTGCTTGACGCTGGCAATATACCTTTGCAAGGGTGTAAATATTAATATCCCATTCCAAACAACCAGCCTGCACTTGGGATCTCGTCCTGGCGCTGCAAACATCTGCACCTTGAAATGTTGCAACAAGGCGTGGCAGAGCAGCGTCTCTCCATGACAGTTTCCACTGCCTTTTAATAAAAAAATCAATGCCACTCTAGGCTGTCGCGCTTTACTAAACAGCAACTACCACGGGCCAAGACTAGCCATTGGCCAAGGCGGCAACGCACGTCATGCCCACTGATAACCTCGACGTTAACTTTATCGATGCCGATCTTGGCCAATGGCTAGTCTTGGCCCGTGGTAGTTGCTGTTTAGTAAAGCGACGGCTAGAATAAGCTTCGAGGGGCGAAATTACCCGATGCCAAATTCATTTCCGTCGACCCCAATTATAAAACACCGTCGTTCCGACGCACCCTTAACGGGCCGCTGCGCTGCCGTTTGGTCAATGTACGGCCGTTTGGTTCCTAGCCCACATTGTGCATGGGTGTAGCATGGGCTTGTTGCTCAGACAACGCCCCTAGCTAGTCATTAGAGTAACAACTACGCCCGCATCATGCTGCCTGGTGCTGCTTGTCTCGCTTACGGTGCGGGTGCTGAGATATTCGCTCGGTGTCGCCGCCAAACAGTCGGGGATTGCGCGGGCACAACCAGTTTTACCGGCTGCTCACCCTAGCTATGGGACTGATTAGCAGTGCCCATGCTCGCCACTTGCCCACCCGCTTTTTGCCCATTGGCTCCATACGGTTCCGCTCCAAACACTCCCCGAGACATTAGACGATAATGCTCCATTCCAACGAGGGCAAAATTCCGTTGTGTCTCACTAGTTTGTTAGACTTGCACCACGTCAGATGAGCCTGGCACTTGGACTGGTTGCTCCTCTCGTCAAGGAGAGCCACGCGGTGTTGTGGCACACACCCTGCACAGTTGACGTGCCAATATTATTTGGACGTGCATTTTTCCACCTGTATCAACAACACTGTTGGCCAAGCGTGACCTCTGATAACCCTGTTTTTCCTTTGTCTTCTTGTGTATGGACGATCTAACATGTCGTTGTTCCTGCTGCGATATCGTAGATGCCAAAAAATTTCCATCTCACACACATTGCCTCGTGACCCTTTTGCGCCTGCCTGAGCAAGCCAGCGCGCTGCTGTTTCAACTAGTCGCGTCTAACCACCCCTCGCCTGTATCTCTCATGCGTTTGACATTACAGTGCGTCCTTGAAAAGCCATTGCCTATTCCCGAAACCGGTGATTGACAAGTGGACTACTCCTTAGCTGGCAAATATCCGGTATTGGCCTAGTTCCCTATTTCCTACCCCTCTCGTCACATGTTGCGTTCTGGTATATGGGACCAAAAACTCGTCTAACGACGCGCCGCCTCGCAAATAATTCTACCAGCCGTGTATGGCATAAACGGCACTGCTAACAACAATCCCTTACAGTGACGACAGTCGCGCCTAGGAGCTGGCAACGCGGATGCTCTAGAGTTTGCGGGATGCTTAGTGCGTCGTCGCAGCCGGTTGTACAAAGCTGTCTGAGATTTAACCCCCCATTGGCCCGCTTTGGTGACTTGTTCAATTACAGTTTTTCCAAGTGGGGCCGCGGGGTAGCCTATTTGTTTACAGTTGAGGGGTCCCTCTACAACAACAAGGCAAAACTAGCATCTGTAAACATCTCGTCCCTCTACGACATTTGTTTAATTTACAAACTTTTATTTACACAATCTCGGTGCCGCCGGCTCCACTCATCCTCCAACGTAAGTCTCATACCGCCGACCTCCACCACCACCGGCAACAAGAAAAAAAGATTGTGGTAAGGGCCAGACAGCTATCTGTGCATTTGTGTTGCCGACTGCATTGGTAGCAGCACATGCGGGAGTCTGGTCCCGGAGACCGAGATGTTGCTTACAACGGGGCCAGCCGAGGTGGTCAATTGTAGACAACTATACTACTACCATTACCCCGAGGCTTGTGACTCGCAATTTGACCCACTTTGGCTGCGTGCCAGTCGTGACCATGACCTCGGTCCCTGGAATAAAGTTCGCAGGGATCCAGTCAACCACGCTGCAACCCTGTGCGGTGAGGGCGAGGATCGAGGATTAGGTCAGAGTTTCCAAAAGGAATCATGCACAGTCCCAGGGCCGGTGGGAGTGAAAAAAGTTGCAAACTGGGCCCCCCGTGAGCCCCATCGATCAGCATATATATATATGTACTGAGGGGTTGGGGGCTAGCATAGGCATCATCACAATTGGATTTTAACAGCAATCGCAGAGTCATCGCTAAGATTAAGAAGGTGTAACATAAACGTTGTTGGACACGGGTGCCAAGCACACACAAACACACACACACACACAAACAAGATGGCGCTGGGCAGAACATTAACCAAGAAGCTGCAGAAAATGGCGGGACGTAGCCGGTCGGGTTCGCTGGGCGACGGAGGCTCGCCGTCGATACCAGCAGCAGCCGAAAAGCTTCCTAATGGAGACTACTTTATGTCAATATCGTTTGAACAGACTCAGTCGTTTTCCGACACTGGCTCGCTGTCGGACTCTGTGTCTGAGCGCACCGAGCCAGAAACACCCTCGCAGGAGTTGAACCCGGGTCTCTCGCATTCGTCTACGTTGGCGTCTGTGTCGCCAGTGTCGACTCCCACTAGCGGTTGCACAGCTACTCCTACCGCGACTATTCGGGGGTCCCAGGACATCCTGCCGCTGTTGAACCAGCCGGCAAAGTTGCAACCTATTGCTATGCCTGTGCACCATCACTCGCAACAGGCGCCAGCAGTTGACCAGGGCCACGCAAAGTATCCATCTGTTTCGAGCAGTTGCTATTCGTCGCCTCGTTTGCATTCGACCCAAGGCTTTTTGGATGTGCCGTTTGAGAGCCACCACGAGGTTCTGGCTCCACACCTCGAGGAGGATGACACCCACAAGGACCTCGTTGTTGATGAAAACGCCGTGGCCGACGAAATGGCTACTATGATCCTTGAAAAGGTATCTGCCGAGGAGTATGTCAAGGACATCAAGGCTGGCGGCTGGTACATCTAGTTGTTGCCGCCGTCTTTTTTTTGTTCCTCAAAATTTTCAGCATTATAATTACGACCTGTTACGACATTAATGAACGCCATCACCGCACAATATAACTAAGACCCGCCGCCCATACACATGGAGGTATCTTTGAATGAAATATGTTGATCTTTTTATTTCGTGTAGCAACTTGGATAGCAGCAAATCTCACGTTGTTGATATCTGTTGACAAAGTTTCCTTGTTTGTCTCGGGGTTGGTGGGAGATTAAAACTTAATCCAGAATAGGAATTTCTGTGGCTTGTCCCAAACCTGGCCGTTATTAGTACGATAACTCAAACATAGAGGTTTCGTCAAGTGGAGGGGGTGTCGGGCAAAGTCACCACTCCACGGTGCCTCCTCCGCTCGAAACCAGGAGTTGATTGGCGTATCGCCTCGCGCTGCCTGTCAGCAGGGCCCGCAGCACGCAGTCTGTCACCCCCCGTGCGTTTCCACCCGTTTCCTGCAAACCCATCTGACAGTGATCAAGGGACCAGGGGGGACTGAGCTCTCTGATCGTCGCCACCAGCTGCAGACGTTACGGTGACCAGTGGTTAAGACAATGCCGCAAAACCTCATACAGACTGGAGTTACTCTTGTCGACTCCCAACAGCAAATATAAGAAGTAAAGCAATCACACCCTCGCTAAATCGTCCTCACTCGACTCATGCATCAGTTTCACATGAACATGGTGACAACGCACTCATCCCCACAAATCTATGTGCAGCGGTCGTTGGATGCCCGTTAGATCTTGCCCCATAACGTCCCTGTCTATCCCTCATCACTTGGCCCAAGCGCGTGGATTATTTAGTCTATCCGCGCAGCTTATCGGTGTGTTGTAGTGTTTTCGACTACTTTCGGAGACTATCGACTATTTCTCTAGGCTGGTGCAAGGAGGATCTGTCTGGATCGTGCAGGAACCGTTGTTAGATCCTCGCTGCCACATGCTTCGTTGCAAATCCCCACCACCCCCGTCGTCATGTGGCCACCAATGTTCAAAGTCACTTTCAAGTATGAAATCTTCGCCAATCAAATGCAGAATGTCTCGGTGAACCCCACAATTGTGAGACACAGGATGCCTGTAGCCTGCAACATAGCGGCACGTCACAGGACACCGTGTGGGTCCACTAAGCGCGCGGCACGTGAAGACCAGCTGCTCACCACGAGGTTCTAAGGTCAATTAGAGTCAACGTATGCCCAAAGTTAACGTTGGATGTCAGCCTGGTATCATTTTTTCGCATGAGTTTATCCGCACAAGCTCGAGAAAAGTCCAAGGGGTTACGTACACTTTGACGACAGACGGGGCCCTTTTACCTATACGTCACCTCCATCAATCAACGTCTCACCTTGTTCCAAATTGGAGCTCTGCAGCTTGTTGTCGACGCGCTCCTCGCTACATGCCCTGTGTAGGTAAAAACATCAAGGCTGCCACTTTTTATAATATCAACATGCTACGTCGCAGTCGTAGTTTATTCTATTGAAGCACTCGAGATATCGTCTACCAAGCAGTGTGTTGCAGGTCAATATCGACTGAAAAAACAAACTCCACGGATCATCGCTTTTCTGCGGGGTCTCCCTGGTCGAACCTGCTGTCCAACCTGCTGTCCAACCTGCTGTCCAACCTGCTGCCCAACCTGCTGCCCAACCTGCTGGTGGCCGAATCCATGACCCAACAGTTGCTTTTGATGCAACGATGCAAATACATGGCTCGCTACGAATCTTGTGGCTCCCCCTTACAAGTACATACTGATACTTCTCGGATTCCAACACTCCATAGTTATGTAAAGGCCAAGAATTGTGTCCGCAATGATCGAGTTTCTACGTCTCACATTATTCTCAATATGACTATTGCAATGATGTGTGCGACTCTCAAAACAGGCTTTGCGGACTACAGCGAGAGCCAATGCTCAAATTCATCCGAGATAGCGATAGTAAACCCTTGCCCCTGAATATATCACCAGGCCAGTGCTACTTTGTATAACTTTACAAGATCAGACAGAGCCATCCAAGATACTGACGAGAATAGGAAATAAGGTCATCCGTCACCTTTCTTCCGTCAAGAAGATGGTAGAGTACGAGGGAAAGCTTGTTTTGGCACCTATGGTAAGTTTCACGTATGGAAAGTCTTGCAAACGAACTTTGCACAAAAAAGAGTAAACTAACTCTAGGTGCGAGTTGGGGAGCTGCCTACTCGCCTTATGGCTCTCAAATACGGTGCTGACCTTGTATGGGGTATGTGTTTTACGTTGGCAGATTCGGGTTTAAGATGCAGCCTGGATAAAAACAGTTCCAGTTGAACTTCAAAAGACTATGTTTTTCTAACTGCAGGGCCGGAAATTATTGACAAAAAACTTGTTCAATGTAGACGGGTTTGGAATGGTAAGTTTGGATGTTTATCGCGAGTATCCCGACCCCTGAACTGCGTAACTAACTAGAGACAAAATAAAGACTGTCGATTTTCTGGAAAAGAATGATAAGCTAGTGTTTAGGACCGCTCCTCATATCGAGCATAACAAGCTAGTCTTCCAGATGGGGACAGCGAGCCCCGAGCTCGCCGTAGAAGCAGCAAAAATTGTGGCCTCTGACGTGAGTCAGATCGATGTCAACAGTGGCTGCCCAAAGCATTTCTCTATTCACTCTGGAATGGGCGCTGCTCTACTACGGACTCCTGATAAGCTAGAAGCCATTTTACGGGCATTGGTTACGCAAGTTGGTGAACCGTTCAAAATACCAATTTCAGTCAAAATTCGCATCCTTGACACGGAAGAGGATACTATCAAGCTAGTGAGCCGACTCGTCAAGACTGGCATTCGACTGCTCACTGTTCACTGTCGGACTACCCCAATGCGACCGCGAGAACCAGTCATTCGCGATTTTCTGGCCAAAATTGCAGAGACATGTCGAGACGCTGGCGTCGCGTGCTACGTTAATGGTGACGTTGGCGGCAGATTCGATTTAAAAAAGCTTATGGACGAGTATGGTGTCGATGGAGCCATGATAGCACGGGCCGCAGAGTCAAATGCTAGTTGCTTTGGGGCACAGACCGAGCATGAGCTCGTCGATTGGCACAAGGTAGCGTCAGAGTTTGTCGAATACGCTCTCGAGTATGACAATCATCTGGCCAATACCAAGTACTGTCTTGGCCGTATTGTTCCAGGAAAGGCGTCTTGTTACTCTGCTGTACAGCAATCCAAGTCTTACGATGACCTTCTCAACGCTCTCGCTTCTGCTGATAACAGCGCAAACGGGGTTCAGGCTATTTCTGACAAGCGTCCTCGCGAGTCGAGTCTAGAGTCACAAAGCAAGCGTCCTGCTATCGCAGCTTAGTTGGGTGGGATGCATGATAGAAACTGTTGCTGTTGAGCAAGCTTAATAGACCTTGAAGCTAAGCTAAACATGTGATTGTTCAAATAAACTGGTTAGTGCACAATAGGAGCAGTTTTGTTCTTCTATGAACTCGGTTTATAAACAAAGGCGTGCGTGTGCGAAGGATGAATGCATTAAATAGAATTGGCGATTCACATTTTGTTGAGGCAACACTGAGATAAAGCATCGTAGCAATACTGGTGGCAAATTGTTGTCGGCTTGGAAGAGTGCGTTGTGGTGTGCTATGTACATAAAAGAAAAAATTGTAATCAACCAAGCAGGCTGCGCTTTAACAAACACCAAGTGCCTGCAGCCGTTGCCATCAAGCCGGATGCAATGGCCATAGGCTTTGGCCCCTTTGTGGCCTTAAAAATGGCACCAGACAAAGCTCCTGCAGCAATGGATCCCATCCAGTCATGCTCGCCACCACGGAAATAGTCAATAGAAGAATTAATGAGATTGTAGGTCAGTGCCAGCACACCTGCAGAATTACCCAGAAATGGGCCACGGCGAGTGACTGCGTTCAATACACCGTTGAGTCTGAGACGTGGCGACTGGGTGTTTGACGTCTTACGCAGGCCCTCTCGCAGACCATAGAGACCACCCATTCCAAGACCTGTCAGGTAGACTGCACCGGTTCCATAACACAGGTCGTCAGTCCAATCCTTGATAGGAATAATGCTTCCGGTACCTGGTGTTGATGTCGGCGTTTCATCCTCGAGATTCAAGTATTCCAGAGTTCCTTGGTTCAGCCCTGCAAGTGGATGAAGTTTGGCAACGTCCACCGACGGCAAAAAGGACTGAACCTCTGGAGCCGCCTCGCGTGGATCCAGATTAAACGTCTGCTCCTTTACAGGTTCCTCCTTCTTTCCTCCAAACAACCAGGACATTGTGCCTGTCTGTCCCCGTTTGATATATCTGGTATTTAAACAGTTCAGTCACCACCGCTTGTGAGTTTGATTCCGCCAATTTCGAAATTTTTGGCCGTGTTGGGATCTGCATGCGTATTTTTGAGCATGGGCTGGGCAGCGCAGCCAACATCACCCGAATATGTACAATTAATTGAAAAACTGAAAAATGTATGGGCCCTCGTAACGGAGCAAGCCCGGCACGATACGATATATTTCGTTAATTAAAAATTGAAATGTAGATAAGCTTCGTTAATAGCCAGCGGCCAGGCCCCCCTTGCGCCAAAAGTCGGAAACCGCGTAGATGGCACCAGTCTCGTCACGCAAAATACCATTCATAGCAGTGACTGGGTTCATAAGCGTGACATTATGGCCACGCGACTCGAGTTCGTAAACCACATCCGACGGGGTCCCAAGCTCCAAGAATGCCGTCTCAGGCAGCAGTTGGTGGTGTAGACGCGGGCGAGCTATAGTGCGGAGCATTGACTCGCCATAAATATATGTGCGCACGATAGCCTGTAGCACTGCCGTCACTATGCGCGATCCGCCTGCGGCCCCGATTACAAGCTCTACCTCGTCTTCGTAAGATACTATAGTCGGAACGGTGGACGACAGGGGCCGCTTTCGCGGTCCCACATAGTTGTAGACAGACGGACGAAGGTCGTACGCGTTATCGCGGCTTGGCAGCGAAAAGTCGTCCATCTCCGAATTAATTACAATCCCCGTAACTGGGTCAGCAATCATGGCACCGAAATATAGGTTGACGGTGGTGGTCATTGAGACGGCCATGCCATCCTCGTCGATGATGGAAAAGTGGGCTGTCCCATGGGATTCTGCCGGCTCATATGATGGATCGTACTCTGTCCAGTTTGCAAGCGTATGACTATCCGACACGTGGCGCGAGACATTGTATGCCCATTCATCAGACATTATTGACTGGATCTTGGGATTGACAGTCTCTGCCGAGTCTCCGAGCTCTGTCCGCGCCGCCGCCATCCACTTCATGACCTCGACAAGCCGCTGAGTGGCAACGGGATCAAAATCGTCTTGAAAATGGCTATCGTCGTCTTCGTATAGGTACTGCATTGTCTTGAGCGCCATGACGAGTGCTGGACCAGACGAAGGATTCGGAGTCGTCAGCACCTCGCGGCCCATGAACTCCATACGCAGCGGTTCGGAAACTACAACAGAGTAATTTGCAAAGTCTTCTGGCGTCATTATGCCGCCCATCCTCTGTACTGTGTTGACGAGGTTATGCACAATCGAGCCGTTGGGATCGTAAAAGATAGCACTGCTCCCATTACGGGCAATAAGCTCGAGCGTTTTGGAGAGGTTTTTTCGTCGAATCACATCCCCCTCTCTAGCAAGTCGCCATTGCTGCCCATACTCCTTGTCCCCGTCCAGCACGTACAGCCACTTCCATTGGCTCGGGTTCACTGTCAATGCCGGCGCCGCCAGTTCGATTGCTCGGCCAAGCGCTTTGCCGACGGTGAACCCGTTGCGGTTCAATGCAATGACTGGCGCAAAAAGTTCAGCCCAGCTGAGTTTACCAGACGTATATCGTTTAAACGCCTCTTCAAGACCCGCCAACTCGCCCGGAACTCCAGCAGCGAGACCCCCAAACTGGGAAGCCAGCGGAGCTTGATCGTACATGTGCTTAAAAGCTGCAGCTGGCGCCATCTCCCGGAAATTGAATGCCAGCGAACTTCCGTTTGGATGGCGCACCGTCATGAACCCGCCGCCCCCGAGGCCCGAGCTGTGTGAGTTGACTGAGCCAATGCATAGTGCCACCGTGAGAGCAGCGTCTACAGCAGACCCGCCCTTTCGGAGAATGGTAGTACCCATTTCCGAGCACACTGGCACGTCGCACGCTACAGCCGCCCTGTCGGCAACCACTTGGTAGCGTGGATCGGGATTCAAACTGGCCCCGTCGCCAGACCCGTCCAACGCTGTCCTATACCACCCCGGCACGGGGCTAAATTCGCAGAGCTGTCCGTTGTTGTTTGTCCACCATTTGGTTGCCCGCGATGTTCCCAGTTGGCTATCGTCTTCGCTCAGCTGCTTGCCGCATGACGGCATATAAGCGCTCCTCAAAAACAACCACCCATATGCCGATACAATAATGAAAGCACATGCTAGCTGTAGTGCTGCCAAACTGCATTTCAGCCGTCTCCTTCTTTGTCTTCTATTGCGGGCTTGACCATTTGGCCTCTTTGCACCACTATCACCAATAGACTCCTCGTCGTAATATAACAGCGCCGTCGCCTCCTTGTTGTTGTCCTCGTCCTGTGACATTACTTGTATCTCTTTCTATGACGGTCCATTTAACTGGAGACGCTTTCCGCAGACGCGCAAGAGTGGGATTTGTCACAAAAAGATCAATAACCGCAAAATAATTCACCAGAGTCTGGGGGGTTTCTAAGCAGTGTGAATATAGATTTGAACCCCTGCCCACGTTGATGCCGTATCATACGATCATCGGTTCATTTTGATTGTCCAATTGAGAGGTTCCTAGGTATTTAGAAACTTGGCAATATGGTGGGCTACTTTGGTAGTTATGGTTCTTGTGGACGGGTGATAGAGAAATTGTCAAGGGTATTCGTAGGTTAAATGAACCTTGCGTAGCCGGGACCTGTGGTATTCCCTCCCCTGAAAATGCGTCCCATTCATTGTGAGTGGTGCTTCAGTGGTGCTTTCAATGGTGCTTTCAATGGTGCTCTCGATGGTGCTCTCGATGGTGCTCTCGATGGTGCTCTCGATGGTGCTCTCAATGGTGCTTGTCACTGGTGCTAGTGACTGATGCTTTCAGATACGGGACCAGCTGCACAGAAACGCGAATGCTCTTGTTCCGCGAGTAGTAATTGGGCCACCGCGGATACCAAGCGTCTCTCTATGAAAGACCGCTGTTTGACTCGATATCAGCCCCAGCGAGTGGTGATTGATAATAAATCAGTAATGGGCGTCGTTTGTGCCACTGCGATCGTTGCCGGCGTGATGATGGTTGCTATGCCAACAAACTCCCAACTACGGCAGGTGGACCGGCGGGCCCGCCGCTACCGCAATTTACCCACACCGCAACAGGCGCTGGGAATTTGGGGCTGTTTCGGCCGGCACTTGCTGCTGGGAATTTTTGTTCACTCTGATTGGCTCATGTTGCGGGGCTGCCACACGGTTTGGCTAGTACGCAATGAACATCGCAGCACGGACCCAGCCAATGTCAAGTGGCAAAAAACTATAAGAACCAAATATTGCCCAAATGCTGTTTGTTTTTTTTCAACCTTGAACAGCTTCACTCTTCTGAGTTGTTACGTTAATTTTCAAGAAGTTACAACATGTCTGGGTATGTTTGAGTCTTTTTTGCGTGTGGCTAGTTTTATCGACTGTTGGCGACATTGACCTGGCGGTTAAGTCGTGATGTTTGTCGTGTTGTGGGTGAATTGTTTGCGACAATGGTGTGTAGTGATATCCCCGCATGTATGGTGTGTCTGGGTCCCAAATCGTCACCCTTGCCCAGTGCGTGTGTGTGGTTTGGTGGTACGGCTGGTTGGATTCTTGGTGGTCACTTATTTAAAAGTATCGAGTACTAACCACCTAGACGTGGAAAAGGTGGAAAGGGCCTTGGAAAGGGTGGTGCTAAGCGTCACCGAAAGATTCTGCGTGATAACATCCAAGGTATCACCAAGCCGGCTATTCGTCGTCTTGCCCGCCGTGGTGGTGTCAAGCGTATCTCTGCTCTGATCTACGAAGAGACCCGTACTGTCTTGAAGACGTTCCTTGAGTCTGTTATTCGTGATGC
>JAJLWU010000175.1:0-18758 GCA_030570855.1 Tardiomyces digboiensis | reverse complement strand
TGAAGTTAAATAGGCCCCTTCTCTCAGAAGAAGCTATGAAACTGGGTCAGGAACCTGCTGAAGCCACAGAGGTACCTGGCACCGATGAAGATGTTAATGGGCCGAACGCCAAACGAAGACGCTGCCGCCGATGTAATTTGGTTGGGCACAATTCTAAAACTTGCACTAAATAGAATATTATTTTTTTGCTTCCATATATTTAGTTAAGTTGCGATTTATGCCACAAAATGCCGGATCGCGTTGTACAACTGCGGCGCTTACTGATATGCGGCGCTTACTGATAAACAAGTTAATTGAAATCCAATTTTCGATGCTTTATTTCAATCAATGCTTTAATTGTTAGTTATTTGCGGATATTATGATTTCGGTTGTCATTCTGTAATGACTTCACAATATTATTGTTTATTACTTAGTTTTATCTATATGTAGTTTAGTTAATGGTTCCATATTTGTCCGATGTCTAGGGAAATCGCGAGAAAACTAAGTATTATTTCTTTGTTGGACTTGGTTTGTGTCGTGGTTCAGCCGTTTCAGCATGCCTCAGGCAACGGCGAGCACCATCATCTAACTCTGGCCCAAATCATAATTGGGTTAAGGAAGAAGAAGAAGAAGAAGAAGAAGAAGAAGAAGAAGAAGAAGAAGAAGAAGAAGAAGAAGAAGAAGAAGAAGATCATATTTGAGTATATTCCAGCAGTGCCGTAGTTAGCAAGTTCTCATTGATAACTTCGTAATACTAAAGCTATTATCCGCGGAGTACAAAGCAGTCAAAATGACTGGTACTGCGTATCGATTCCACCATAAGCGTTGAAGTAGGATTCGCCTACTACAATGGAGTTTTGGCCAGGAAAGTTGTTCTCTAGGCTGGCTGCGTCACACCATTTGCCTCCGTGCACCACATCGTTGTCGTCCAGGTACTCGGCTTCTCCGCTTGATGATACACCCAGCTGAGCTGCTGCTTCCCTTATCCCATTTCCGTCCCACACGTAGTCACTATTATATCCATACACGTTAAATGACATCCATGTGGCCTCACCTGTGGTACCGCTGCCAGTACAGCCCAACTGATCACAATTTGTGCGCTTAGATAATGGCCTAATAATGTCTGTCAGACCCTCTTTCGTGGCGATCGCCACTGACAATCTCTCTATGTGGTTCGTGAAAATTAGGTGTGCGTAACCTGTCGTTTCGCTTGACAAAGAACTTACGTCTCTGCTTAATATAAACCTCCCAGTGATATTCTCAGCTGACCAGGCAAACTTCATTTCGTTGTAGTAGTAATTCGTATGGGTATGGTTATACGAAAATCCGTAGTCGTTGAAGAATAAGTTCAAGTTGTTAACAAAGTCATCACCATAAGCGTCAAGAAAGTCAGTGCGCTTTTGAACCGTGTCGGAGCCGCCGCCCCACACCCAGCCTTTGCTCGCGAGCGCGCCATTTATGAAGGTGCCCGCTAAAAGTAGAGACCCCATTGCAAAGAGACTATTGACACCAATAGCGAATGACCGCAGAACCATGGGAAGCTAACTAGTGCTCCTGATGTGAGCAGTACACCCACTGCGGCCAATCCCGATTGCCACCAAGTCAAGTCCCTCTCATTGATCCTCGACTCGTATACATAGTCATGGCTACTATGTTTCTGGCCTTGGTCAGTACTTAAATAGACCACGAGAGTCAGTAAACAGAGAATAGTGGAAGACACCAGGACCGCTTGCCGCTTTTTGCCTCTTGCATGCTTGTACAGTCCCGTCTTCACATCAGCCACCACCTCATGTTCGATGTCATAAGCTGCGTCTGCCACGTTCTCATATCTTGTGATCATATCGGCAAATTTCTCGGTATTGAATTCCAACAGTGCTACTCAAGTTCTTTGACTTACCTCACTTTAAAGTAAAACTTCTCGAGCATATGTGGCTACTTGAGGTTTGGGTTTTGATTTACGTCTGCATACGAGTGATTAAGCGAGCTGCACAATGTTCAAAACAGAATATATAGGCTCGGAATAGCAGTTTCATCGGAAATCAGTGCTTGCGGCTGAAGCTATGCAAAAGCAAGAAGCACACCGCTTCTCCAGATCGAAGATCTCCACAAGACTTTCCCGAATGCCTCGAACCCAAAATGTGGTGCCGTGTGCGAGAATCTCCGTAAGGGGCTAAGTGATCACCCGCGCGTAAAGAGATCTGCCAGAGCTTGAACCAAGATCAGAGATTCGCATTAGCTTCGTAAATTGTCTTTTCATCTGAACCACTAATACCCAATTGCGTCGCGGTCTGTCAGTGGTGAATTGGTCAGTAGGATATTAATCTGGAAACACGAGTCGAGAAAAATTAGTGTATGGAGTCCCGATGCGACATAGTAGCGGCGCCGTGCGTGGATCATGTGTTGCATGACCGTACTCGGGTTTTGACTACACGCATAGCCCATACCGAGGGATGATCAAGGGAAGCAATGCCACCACTCTACTGAAAGGGCCGGATACCCCATGTGGCGGTAAACAAGTTTGGGACTGATATGACCTTTGGAGGACTATGCGTATTAGACGAAAGTTGGATGGAGATAGTGCGGCTAATGAAGGCTATTTCATAGTACACTCTCTCTTCGCAAGAAGTCGATTTTTGCTAAAAAGGAAGGGAACAGGCCATCACGGGCCATGGTATTTGCCCACCGATTCAAATAATTACTTAGGCAGGACCTTTTCCGTGTGAATAGCCAACACGTTTATACCAATAATTTTGATGCCGCTTAGTTATCCACTTGTCCTTGTAATGCTTTAATCTCAGCCTGCATGACTAACCCGTGCCTCTGGCGAACAGAGCGAAATAGCAAGTGGCTATCGCGGGATGATGACTACCAATCGAATCTTCAAGATATCTTTCTCAGGTATCTGCTTTCCTCATTCACTTTAGCGATAGCAAGACCAAATATTAGCCTGTGCCGCGCCTGGCCATGCTTGATCCAACTCTAATTTCGATTCGGCGTTTGCCTGCAGTCCTCTTGCATGAGGACTCGCAGCAGTGTTTTTCATCAGGCTTGGGGATCCGAGCGAGTATGCGGCACATATGTGAAGAGCGCGATACGCGATGTAAAGCCGTCACAACCGAGAGGCCCGTAGCGTCTGCATTACAAGGCAATAAGATTTATCCGCTCCATTGAAGTGCAGAGTATATAACTGAAGCTCCTTGGAGATGGTAAGATGAAGCGCTATCTAGCCATGCTGCTCGTCGTATAGTATCTAGCGAACGTGACTCAGAAAACGTTAGGGCTGGGGTGAGAGCGATCCATGCAAGTTAAACGAAGTGTTGAATGGCGATCTTGTGTCTATCTTAGTAAAGGTTAGGTTTCGTTCATGTGAGGTCGGCCTGCAAGAAAACAAAAGTGATCTGAGCCCTATTATTTTTAATTTTGAGATCTTAAAGCTTCTAACTGTTACAGGGTATTCTAAATTAAGTCAATTTGTTGTAATAGCGTATAGACTTGATATAGACTGGATGCTTGACGCTATAGATTTGCAGTCGCAAGACTGTATAACTTTCAGCCGGTGTTCTTCTATCAATCCAATAAGGTAACTCCATAGTACGTTATAAGGGAGTGCCGCGCTCGGATATATTGCAGCGTAACAGTATCAGCCATTATAAGCCGCAGTTAAATCAATTTTTCTACTTAGTGCAAGTCCTATGACCAACCGTGATACATTTGCGGCAACGCCGTAGTTTATTCCCTGGTGCACCATCATCATCATAAGATTTTTTCTTGGTTTTTAGCCGAATCTCGTGGCGTGACAAATTGTAAAGAAATAGCTATATTATATTTAATATTTGCAGTATTTGCAGCTTTAGTGGGTACTGGATTATGAATATTAATACGTTTAGAACTAGCTGCACCAAATTCACAAATACTTTACCAACATCAATCGCCCTTGAGGGCGTATTACCCCTCCCGTTGTCGGCAATTTGCTTCGTTTTTTGCGTTGAATGTTATCCAGGTTCCTTCTTACACGCTTCCCTATAACATTGCTTCATTGTTCGTCTCAATTGTTGAAAATTGTCTTGAATATCCGCGTTTTCGAGCTATCATGATGACTTGCTGTTTTGTTTTCGATAAGAGTGTTCGATCTCTTTTTAGGCGGCTTCTCGCATGACGAGCCTCGGCTGCCTCCTGACCGAGCTCCATCACTTTCCCTATACGTACATCAAGCTCCAGCTGGTATATTATCTAGCAGTTTACAGCCCGCTTGTGGAGCCACCGCCTGCATAGACGAAATCCTAGGTTATGTCATCGTGCTGCTCATTCACTCATATTTACTATTAACTTAAGGTCCGCTCTAACATGTGAATATACATTTACTTGGTTAAATAGTCATATCTCTGCTTCATATAAAAATTCCAGCGACATTCTCACCCGTTGTCAGAGGCCAGTCAGCGCTCATGTTGTGAACAGCACACCGACTGAAAAAGCCAAACCCACTCCCACCATCAAGTCTCTCCCATTCTCTTTTGATCGTACCTTGTGTGCTCACCTTTTCTAAGGCTGGAGTCCTATAATGACTCCGGTAGCTACCAGGTAGATGAAGGTCCCCACCACTAGAGCGATCACACACAAAGAAGGTTTCTTAGGTTCGTCTTCTCCGTCTGTCACAATAGCCTCTACGTCATCTGCCGAGTCATAGGTTTCGTCCGCCACTTTCTCATATTTGTGTTCGGGGCTCATATTGGCAAAATTAAGTTGAGCACTTCGCGTCCCATAGTCTCTCAATCACTCTGCGTTTTGACTAGCAGGGGGTCCCAACCTACCTACTTTATACTAAACCCCTATCCCTAGGATGGCAATGTAACATTCACATGACCAGTGCCGGGTAAACGACCGTCGTAATTCGCCTTTATTATCCGGCCCTGTCAAATATCAGTCACTTATATTCAAAACCTGTACAGCATTAATGATGACAAAATCCATCTTGGTAAATTTTAAAAGATTGAATCAGCGATCCACTAGGTGTGACTCTAGTGAAGTGATTCGACAATCCTGTAATTTTGCACTAGCGCGCTGAAGTTCCATTTCTCGGTTCTTTCTGTTTTTTCTCGTCTGGTTACGACGCCGTTACGTTGGCTGCTGTCCTTGTGTGCCCCTACTATAATCCCAACTAATTACTTGTATCGTTTTAGAAACCTCCATACAGGTTCAAAATAGTGGCGACGCTCGATTTAAAAGGAACCGACCAATGACCCCTGTCAGATCACGGGAATGTTCAATGAAATCTTCGATGCTAGAGCAGAACGCTGAGGCTTGCCAGTCCCATCTACGCATACACCTGTTGTTCATACACCCCACTACAATTACATAATTGTCAATGGTACCTGACGTCAGAAGTACTCCTAAATAACGGAATCCCTTGATTAGTGCGATGAGTGCTCATAATGGATCCCGAGAGAAGTTCCGTTGGTTACCCGCGATTTGCAGGAAGCTAGTGAGCGGTCTAGTTCTCGTCCAGAGCTCCCACGCATGTGACGCAGGTTATGGGTTAACTCTAATTCCGTCCGGGGTCTGCCTGCACAGCATCGTGCAGGCGACTGTTTTCACGGATTTCAACTCAGTCGTGTCACGTGTTGGGTTCAATACACAGTATATCCTGCAGAAACATTGAAGCCATTATCCTTGGAAAGTCCATCCTGTAGCACATATATATCGCTCAGAACTTGAACTGTAGGATGGATTCAACTAGTTCTCATGCTCATACTCCGACGTGAAAAGTCAAATCTATACACTAATTACTCTTCAACAGCACAACAATGTTGTGGTAAAGCTCTTCGTCGTAGAGTATTTTCCAAGTTAGGCTGAGCGTTGCCAGACACTGGCGACCTGCTGGCAAGGTAGCGACGAAGCTTTCTAGTGCAACACAATGCGATAAGGTGATATAAAGCGATTGGAACGACGTGTGCTGACGCTATGGATGGATCAGATATTCCTTATTCTCGCGAGCCTTTTTGCACGAAATTTTGCATCATAAAAGCGATCGGCATGCTAAAATCAATGCTTGCAATATGAGAGTTAGGAAATATCTGATAACATAAAGCGATGGCATATTTTGAAGACAGAGCTGAGACTTGTTCCTATTAATTGCGTCACACAGCTTCAGTGTTACAAAGTTTTGCGATACTTTGGTATACAATGGAATTCTTCTTGCGTAGAAGATTGCACCGATCATTAACTATGCCTTGGAAGTAAAAATGTAGCAGCTAACCGACCATACCGGTACCTACAAAGTAAGAAACCAAAGAATCTCGGTCATCGTAGTCGGTGCCACACGTAGCAACGCTAGTTGTAAACCCGCGTCTACTAAGTAAGATTATTGGATCGTTGAGTTGAAAATGCTTGTAACTAAACTAAGCTATATCAGTAAGTTCTACAAGGATTTAAGTCTCTATAGAGGTTCCTTGGCTAATGCACGTTAACTGGAAGAGTAACATAATGAACGCGGTCCCTGCGCTTCATCTCATCTCATTTGCGTTCTTTTACCCGGCTTCGCCAGACAATTAGACCACCGACGGATCTTGGCGTGAATACTTGTTGAAGCCTGTCCAAGTAGATTGGCAACAATGATCAGAAGGTTGCCAACGGCCGCGAAACTTGTGGTTAAACAGTCTATTTGTGCTCGTCGCTCGTATACCTCTGAACTGATGAAGCCCCGGCGTAAACGGATAGCCACTACGGCACAACGACATATCTCCTCCTCTGATGGGATCCCTAGAGTTTGACTAAGAGTCCATTAATAAGTTGACTAATAATAATAGCGTTTTAACATAAACTTCGTTGAGCTAGGCTTGTTCTGGAACCCGGCACCAATCTTTCCTGCGAGCCTTCCGTAAGACTTACCGCATTGATAGGCTTCTTCGACAGTACTTTCATTCTAACACTAATTGTGACGTTCTCGTTACTGCACTGAAGAATAAGAGACATGTTCAGTGCTCAAAAATTAAACCTCAGTGTGATCAGAGCGATTCGCAACTTAAATCTCCATTGGGATAGGGCAAACGGCACGAAATAGAGATAGACTAGGGCATACTTAGTGAAGTTGAGGCGCGTGAGTGCTTCGTGGTCGCATCCGGCTGTCCAAATCCCGTGTTAAGAGAGATAACGGCTAGGATACAAATGGCTGAATTTGGCAATGGGCCAGACTCTGCTTCTTTGCTCAGTCCAGTTCATCGCCTAATCGGCAGTTGGCCGAGTTGAAAGATCAAATCCATATAATTTATTATATTAATATACTGTGTAGGTGCGCATAACAAGCATCTAACACATGCGATCTTTCGTGAGTGCGGGGTCAGAGATTAGCCAATGCACTTCCCGCGTGATAACCCAAGCCTAAGAGCTACGACCAGCGGATTCGAAAAACTAATCGCCCGTTGCATATACAATTCCGACCGGCCCCGAATACGTTAGAGGTGTCATCACGAGTTTAGGGATCTCGGCGACACTCGCCGAATCTTACCCCGCGAAGTTGATGATCATCAAAATGCGGGGTCATCCACGGTCACACAACGAAAGAAATATAAAAGACATGATCTGAAGCTTCTTCATCCCAACGTTAAGATACTCGAAGATTCTCGCTCACTATGGACGTGAAGGGAACAGCTAACGATAATGTTGAACAAATGGTCGAGTATAAAACCTCAGACCTTCATATTGAAGACGCGCGGGATGCGACAGCTAAGGAGCATTCCTTGAGTCTGTGGGATACCTTCAAAGTTTACCGCAGGGCCGTATTTTGGTCTGCATGCATCTCGTTCAGTTGTGTCATGGAGGGATATGACTGTAACCTTATCTCTTCCTTTTATGCTCTACCTGCATTTCAACAGAAGTATGGAATTCCTCTGGGAGATGGAAGCTATACGATAAGTGCAAACTGGCAACTTGGTATCAGCATTGCTGCAAATGGCGGTATGATAATTGGCGGCGCGTTTGGCGGTTATATCGTTGAATTCACTGGCTATCGACGACTATTCCTGGGCGCATACATTTGCTTGGCAGGATGTATTTTTATTACTTTCTTTGCTCCGTCAATTGAAATCTTATTTGCGGGCGAACTACTATGTGGTATTTGTTGGGGCGTGTTTTCTTGCCTCGTCAATGCCTATGGTAGCGAGATTTTGCCTGCCAAACTTAGAACGTTTCTACTTATGTTTGTAGAGATGTGCTGGGCTATAGGAAATTTAGTATCTGCTGGCGTCTTATATGCATTTGTGGGCAATACCACAAAGTGGGCTTACCGGATTCCATTTGCCATTCAATGGGCGTGGATTGTGCCACTGAGCATTGCGGTTGTTTTTGCTCCAGAATCACCGTGGTGGTTAATTCGGAAACACCGGTTTGGAGAGGCAGAGAAAACGCTATCCAGACTTGCTGATAGTAAACTTGGGGTTAATCCTAAGAATACTGTGGCTATGATGGTCCACACGAATGAGTTGGAATTGGAGATGCAGAGCGGTGTGTCTTACTGGGATTGCTTTAAGGGTGTCGACTTGCGGAGAACTGAGATTTCGTGTATGGCTATGTTGGCCACCTCGGTAACTTGCTTTGGAATCCCGGGATATACGACATACTTCTTTGAATTGGCAGGATTGCCTGTCTCGGCTTCTTACCAAATGAATATTGGTCAAACCGCTATTGGCTTGTTTGCGAACATGTGTGGCCAGGTCAATGGACGTTTCTTTGGTAGGCGAACTCTCTATCTTTGGGGACTAGGAGCACTCACTGTAATATTCTTTCTCCTTGCCTTCATTTCTTTTGCAGATACAAAAGCGTCAATGTGGGTTCAATCAGTGCTTTTACTCCTTTGGAGTTTTTCCTTCAGCCAAACCATTGGCCCTACTGGATTCATCATCCCAAGCGAAGTCTCGTCAACCAGACTGAGAGCAAAGACAACTTCTTTGGCTCGGATGTGCTACTACGTGCCCACTATTATCTCAAATGTGGCGTCTCCATACATGCTCAATGAAACTGAGGGTAACTGGAGAGGTAAAGCTGCCTTCTTTACTGCCGGGCTTGCTCTCATTTGGTACGTGTGGGCATATTTCCGTTTACCAGAATCCAAATTCCGAACATATGAGGAGCTCGATATTTTGTTCGCCAGTAGAGTTGGAGCAAGGGAATTCACTATGTTTGACATTGAACCTTATGCCGACGACGAACACAAGATTAAGTCCAGGGCAAAGGCTGCAAGCAACTGGAAGAAACTATTCGGTTCTTGATTGTGATGTTTCTCTCTGAGTATACAATATATAACATCTCTCCTCTAGGAAATGATATTATGCTGTAGGGCCTTGGATAATCATCTCTAAATCCTGATATGAATTCTCCGTCTCAAATTATGACTTAAATTTTGACTTTCGTTATCCGTTTGCATCAACTGCAACGGTGATCAGCAATACCTGCATGAGGCTCCATAGAGACCCTGAAAGTGGGGTTAGTATGATACACCTTGACCGTACACGGTACTACTTAATAAATAGTACTTCTTTATTTATTCTTCATTTAGAATTGATATGGATTCGATCTTAATGGACATCTAAATTTCCTAAAAGTCCTAGCGAGACAACTATCGGCCAGTGACTCTGCAGCAAGTGGGGGATCATCGGGCCGAAGCGCCGAGCGGACCGAGCGGACCGGGCGGACCGTTGTTTTAGTTGCATAGGTTTGCAATGGTTGGGTCGCTGTCGACCACAAGCAAGCCGCATATTTCTTCCCAATGGACTTGCATCTCAACTAGACATATGGGAACCCGTGGCATGGCTCATGTCGAAAGGAGCCTAACGTGTTTAGTTATAAGCCGAATAACTGGCTCGCTATGAACGAATAAAGTTATAATTTCTATCATGAGATCCGGAAATAGCCGTCATCAGTTTCTAATTACCATTTAGGGTTGCTAGCAAGACGAAAGAGCTTCTAAAAATTGGCCTAAGCAAATATGAGCACTAGCAGAATGTTTACTGTCACTATTACTATTTTCAGCCATATCTTTTATATGCTAAACCTTGAAGTATAGGTGGCTGGCTGAAATCGGTCTAAGAAGATGTGAGCGCTAAGGAAAGTATATATTGTCAATTTCATAATTTCAGTCATACTTCCTACACAATGAACCTTGAACAGACGGTGGTTTAGAGTAGGAACAGGCAGCGACAACCACTTCCCAGGAGAAACAAATGCGCGTACCCCAGATGTATTCCGGTAGCCGATCACCATCTCACGGGCGGATTCTCGAGCTTATCAGAATAACGAATGTCCGTTACCTTAATAGCGCCGTCATTCACAGCAACAGTGACGCCACTTCCAAAGGAGGTGTAACCCCTCACATTCAGTGCCGTACCCTCAATATAAAGTGTCAAAAGTGAGCCATCGCCCACGAGCTTGAGGTTATAGGCCTCATTCGCCTCAAGGTGGAGAGGACGGTTGAGGCCCTTATCCTGCATCCTGAACCAAGGGAAGTTTGGATTGCAATCAAACCGGAGTTGTTGATCCACCATGGAAAAGACAAATTCATAAGATTCATCAGTGTCAAAATTTTTCCTAATTCTCAACGAGAAGTCGCGTGTTTCAGGCGTAAACATCACATTGGCTTCGAACTTGAAAGTATTCGCCGCTCCATTCAAGACTGCAGCCTCCTTGCGGCCGTATGGACAATAAATCTCAATATCTTCAAGAGAACGCACTGGCGCAAATGACTGCCAAAGGCTATCGACAACTTTTACTCCAAGTGTGCCATCAGCACGTTGATAAACTTCGTGGGGAACGTAAGTCCCAGCCCATTGGAACGGTTTACGATCATCCTCGTCTTCTCGGCTCGCTACCCAACCGAACAGAACTCTCCGCTTGCCATCAAACGCCGTTCTAGCAGCGTAATAAGCACGTCCATCAAAGGCATCATCAGCAGGAGTAATCCAAGGACCATTGATCGATCGACTCATAACATATCGAGTTTTGCTCTGCTCGCTGTACTCTGTATAAACCAAATACCACCAGTTTCCTATCTTGAATATGTCAGGCATTTCAATCATGGTAAATCGCCCAGAAACCCAAAAGTCGCCATGAAATTCCCAGTCTTGCAAGTTTTTAGAAGTGAAATAAACGACTCGGCCAGTCTGACGAGTTTTCGGGCCCTCAAGTCGAGCTCCAAGAATTAGGAGATATTCATTCTTCTCTTCATTCCAGATAACCCAAGGATCTCTCCAGTCACCGTTATCATACCCTTTCTGGGGAACGAGTGCTGCGAGCTTGTCTGATTTGATCCAAGTCTTGAAATCATCGCTGTAAGCATGTAGCAGAACTTCAGAAGTCTTTCCTTGATTTTGCCAAATTCGATTGTGGCCAGTATAGAAGGCATGAACCTTACCGTTCGCCTCAAACACTGATCCGGCGTAAATGAACTGATCCCTATCATTATCGGTACCCTTCTTTATAGAATCGCCACAGTCTGTGTAGTGAACGAAATCTTTGGTAGTTGCAAGTGACCATCCAAATGGTGCAGTGATTGGACCTTCACGTCGGTCATCTCTCTGGTCATAGAGATAGAAAGTCCCATTCTTGCCGTAGGGCATGATGTCGCCAACCCAAGCGCCTTTCGGTTGATAGTACAGAGTATGGACCAAATTCTTGTCGAGCATTGCTAAAACCGATCGTAGTTGACAACCCCTGTTCGTGCTGCGTTATTTATATCATTTCACTTACCGGTATTCGGAGTTTATGAACTATTTGAATATTGCAATACTCTACAACCCTACGTAAAATTCCGCGACCCTGGCACCGACGGGCCCCGAGGAACTCGGTGAGGGATAGGGATATGGGATAAGTGCCATGTAGCACCTCGCATAGTTCAAATGGTTAGTTACTCAGCGTTGACGAGTCTTCGCGATATGGACATTCATTTGGTCGATAATTAGATAACTTAGGATCCGTTTACTGGATAGATCGCACACACTTCTAACCTTGCTGGCATTCTTGATTGACTGTTGCTTTTGAGACACTAGGATGCTTGCAGTTAAATTAATACTTAATAGGTCTAGCGGGTGCTCTGCATGTGGTTTATTGCCACTTGGCTCAAGTGACATTCTTGAAGAAATAACAAAGCTGTGGCAAACTGCTAGAACAAAGTTAGATCATTTGACAGTAATATAGCAAATTCCACCTCTCGTTACTCGAGCATTTACAGCTGAGATTCTATTATGGAACGGAGCTTGGTATCTGCTAAGAGTCACACGTCCGGTGAGCCCAGTTCAAGGCTCTAGCTACTTGGTGAAGACCGAGCTAGCGTCTTGATCGGTCTAGCTACTGGACACCGTCTTCCACTAGTCATGAATTACAATGAACTGCAACATTTTCTTCACTCTTTAAATCTCGTTCCCTGTTGCCTACTTTGAATGATTCTGCTTCTTGTCATAGGCTTCCAATTGGCTAACTAGAGCCCCACTCTTAATTCATTTCTTGTTCATTCCAATCATGGCACCGAAAACGCGAGGGCAGTCATTTGCGCGTTTACGTAGCGCTGATCGCTCTGCGACCCTAAATAAGCTTGTCTCATAGATAATTTACTATCGCACGTGCTAAGACAGAGATGAAGAGGCCCTGGCGCAGGCAGCACAAGGCTAACGCGGAATGCTCCCACAATACAGGTCGCGTAAGATCATCGTGAAATACCTAATACTAGGACAAGAGTGGAGCGATTCAATAAAAGCAAGAGCACGCTGAATACCAGCTTCTAATTCTTCCGGTTTATCGTAAACAAGTGTGGTCCTCTGTGTCATCCTTATAATTGTCGCCGTCATTGCAAAGATACTTACAGCATGGGTCCATACTAGAGGTAATTCCCAGAGTTGGACGCTCGTTCCACTAAGCATAAAGGACACATATGCGTCAATTGTTATCTTAAATGCCTCTCGATGCTCTTGGTTTTGGCACTCCCCCGTCACAATTATGTCCATCATACAGGGCCAGTACATGAGCATGACCGCGGCAAAATATTGCCCCCTGATAAATGCACGACTACTGTGCCGTGCAGTGATCACTGGCCGTTCCAACTTGTCAAATATAATAGACTCTGGCAAACAGAGATACCATTCATCAAGCTGGGATTGCAACTCTTTTGCAACTATGGGAGCAAAAGATGTCCCATTGAGTGTATGTGGTCCTGAGTTATTGAAGGTGTAGCACGTCCTGTCGATTATCTTCCTTACACCAATTTCAGAAAGAAAATGAGGATCGGGCTCTTCAGTTGCAGTTGAATCTGATTCTGGAGACCCGGGCCAATGATATTGTTCCTCACTCAGAGAAGGGAACTTTATATTGTTCGCATACGCAGAAAGCCCAGTGTTTGCGAAATGGAGTGTACCAGCATACTCACTTTCCAAGATAAATAACGCCCAAAACGCCCTAGTTTCGTACTCCTCGAGATTATAAATGTCGTCGCCTAATCTATCTGGCGACTTGTTCTCCGATCGTATCTCGATCAAGTTTTGCATTTTGATAGAAGCCATCGAAACGTATTCTTGAGCCTTCATAGGCATGATCTTTAGTCCATAAAACATGATGAGTAATATCAGACATTGTACAGACTTCAGTGATATTTCCTCTAACACGCTTCCAAGCATTGACATGGCCTGCCTGTGGAATTCTTCTGCCTGAAATGCTCCGACAGAGTCATTTGCATTCAAGCCACCAATAGCTAGGACCATAAGCAATAGAAATGAGTCCAGGTTTCCGATACGCATGGTACTTTGAAGTAGAGGGAGCTTATCGATGCAAATCTCCCTCCTATTCAGTATGGGATACCAAATGTGCGAGTGACGAAAATATAACTGTGCCAATTCATCAGGGGTATGACGAAATATTGCAAGAGACCCGCTATTTTCATAGGCCACCAATCTCTGTAACTCGAGAGAACGCGCATGTTTGGACAAATTAAAGTTAGTACGAAATATGAGTGCCGCAAATTGATTATCTTTGATTGTAAGTGACGGAAATCCTGACCGAACTTTCACATGATCAGAATCTGATAAGGTAATAACTCCCGAAGTCTCTAGTCTCATACCAAGGTAGTTCTCTATAGATTTAATCTTTGTGAGAATATCCTCGATATTGGTTTCCACCGTCGGGCCTTGGTGAGTCTCGTATTTGCAATCGCAACCATTTTCTCGACAGAAAGAACACTTTGGCTTGACTCCATCGCACCTCGTTTTCCTTGCGCGGCATACAGTGCAAGCAATCTTGCTCCGATTTTTGTTGTACACAACCATCTGTCGCTTCTCCGATGGCCCCCGCCCTCGACTTAAACCGAATTTCATGAGCCTTACCCCACGACCTTGCCCTTATTGAGTCTCCAGGAACGGATTTGGGAGATAATTCGCATACGGTGCGGTTGAGAATCGGGCTTGTCGGGGATACTCGGAAATGCAGTTCACGGTCTCCATATGCTTCTTAGCGCTCACAACTGTTCTGCCGGTAAGGTGATGATACGTGCATCCACTGTGGAAGTTTCTTTTTGACGACTGGGGCCACTACTGGACACAAACGGGTTTAGACTCTCTCCTATCGGCTGTGATAGTTCATCGGCCCGATGTGCATATTCCTTTCTTAAAGGTCTACCGCGAAGCCTCGTGCAAGCAGTATGAAGTACCTGTCCGAGTCGTTTGTCCGCTCCGATTGTCCGCGTCCACCAGACTCATGGCGCGTCGAGGGTCTAATGGTACGAGGGCCAGCACAAGGCCAGCACAACTGCCAGACTGGTCGAGCCGCAGCTCCCGGCCAAACGCCGGATTGCCAGGCTCTGGAACAGGCTACCTCTGCCGGAGGATCCTCAAGTTCGACGCGAGCGATAACCGGGTAGGCGCCGTCTAGTGCGTAACATTGTGTGAGCCTGTAAGTTCATACGGCATAATTATTGGCCAGAGACTGAGGGTCACGCAGCAAGACTGCGACAGTTTACACGACGAGGCAGCTCAAGAAATGGTGCCGCGACCCAGGGCAGTCGCAGGAACACTCAATCAATTTTAGACTGCGCTATCTAAAAGTATGACCATAGGGGTGCCCTATACTTTTCTCTGTGGAACTTGACGTAGGGCATCCTATTTTATCGCCATTTGATCCCACGGTTGCCTCAACAGTAGCGGAACCAAGTATCAGCGTACGACGCAGCGCTAGGGATTGCAGCCTTGATGAGCATCTCGCGGACTGTTCGCCCACTCTGTCCCCTTTAACAGCTGTACCCGAGCTACCGAGCATGCTCTGCATCCTGTTACAGCCCAATTACATGACAGTTTCACTCCGATAAGTCGCACCCTCGGCCTCTGCCCTTGCAAGCCTCTCTAAGACTAGCTTCCTTGCTCTGTCTTCGTCTCCACCCGTCCTCTTCTTCGCCTGCTCTAGAGTGCTTCTAAACTTGGTGTTCGTCTTGTGGAAGGCGTCCAGCAGGCCGGTCGGCCCAAAGTTCTCATTGAAGGCAAAATGGTGGAAGTCGTGTTGCAAGTTTGAAGGCAGCAGGGGCAAGTTGTACCCCGAGTGCGAACAAATGGTGCCAAACTCCAGGAACAGAAACGTAAATACCTGCTGTGACCAGTGGTGCGGCACAAAGATAATGCCTAGGGAGTTGGGTAACAGGTTGGAGAAGATATGCTCTGTAATGGTGCAGTAGGTAGAAGCTAAACCCACCGGCGCGGTGAACTCGTGGTGCTGCTTATGGAACCTCGCGTACAACGCCTTGGAATGAAATATGCGGTGAATGTAGTAGAAACCAACCTCGGTACAGAGGATATCGAAGATGATTGTTGCTAGCGTTTGGAAGGGCCCAGGGAGCGCGGCCGGACCGACTTCCTTTAATGGGCTGACAAAAGAGGTGAGAAAGAGCATGGGTAGCGCCACAAAGACTTGGTTACGCAGCCCAATGGCCACGATTCGCAGATACTGGGGACCCTCAACACGCACAAACGGTTGTGTCTTGTATTTAAATAGCCATTTCGGCCACCCAGTCAAGTCAGGGATAGCGAAAATTGCACCCCAGACCCAGAAGAAGACAGACGTGACGATGAACGTTCCCCAAATATTCACATTGTATTTTCCGTACGTCTTGTCCAGGTGCTCATAGACTCCGTGTCCGGTAGCCGATGAGTTGAAGGCGATGAACAAGCTGACTAGGATCGTAGGGATTGTCTTTGAGCGAAGTTTCCCGTTCAGTAGAGAGGGCGTCGAGTAAACCCATCGTTTGCTGTGAGGAATTGGCTGGCCCTGGAGATCGCTCGGAACGAAGCCGTCTTTCCTCAGACTCGTGTTAGCTGCTTGACGTTCCGTCGTCATCGTGATAGTTGCTCTTGCGGATGCCGGAACGTCCCTCAAACTGGGCTCAAGAGTGGCTCCAAAGATACAAGCCGTCCTGACTATAGATGGGTGTTTTGGCCCCACCTCGTGCTGTAGAGGTTGGCAGATGATTGTTTATGGGCCTCTGTAGTAGGTACATGCGGCTCCCCCGCGTTTTCGTCCACCTTGAACTATGCCGCAGTGATGAAGAATACGTAGTCGGGATCCGCCTGGTGTGCGGGAGATTGGCGGATGTTTGCCTGCTCTGCCTCTGCCTCGGAGGTAAGTGTGTTATTATATTACGTGATGTCAGTGCAAAACGATGTTTCAAATAGCGCCCCAATCGAAAGTCCATGACCGATTACCCTGGTGTCATTCATGCGCGGCAGGCAAAAAATACAAAATATACAAAATGATCCGTACCCAACGTTTCGTCCATAATACCCAAGCGATTCGAATACGTGTGAGGAGGATAATATTTAGTTACGAAGCCTGTCGTGACTACGTCCAAGCGTTCCACCACATGTCCTGGCAGCATTGAAGAACCTCCCCTTCTGAGACTAAGGTGAGCCAAATAATCCCACACTCCTGCATCATTAAAAATCTGTGCCACTACTGATGTATAGCCAAAAGTTATTAGTCAACGTTACGTTAACATTTAGTTATAGCCAAAAGTCGACCGAAGAGGAACGAGCATAAAACCATGGAATGTCAGCACGCAGATGCACATCAGCAGATGCAACGAACGATGGCGCACGTGCGCAAATTTTAGTAACATACGACGTCGATTCTCTAAAACTCGAAATTCGCTCATTTTGCATAGGCTTTTTAACCTAGGAATGTTTAAATGACGATATCAGTCAAAATGCTGAATTTGTAGTGGAATCTACGCAGGACAATTGCTGCAGGTGAATGAGGCCGGGTAACTTTACGCTCAAGCGGGGGGATCCGTGAGCCAGCTCCGCGATTCACTGTAGCGCAGATGCAGCTGTGCCGAGGGTCAGCTACTGAGCGGCCCGTTGGTTGGGCTAGTTTAAAACTAAGCAAAGCCGCTATTTGGAAACAGACATCAGCCAAAATATGAAGTTGTAGTAGGCTGTACGCAACTATATTGCTGAGGTTAATAACATGTACTGAGGTTTAGGCAAGAACAATTTCTGAGGTCAATAAGATTTCTCAAATTGAGAGAGCAACCCTCCGTCAGCGTCGATCCTCGGCATAGAGAGAACACGCATAATGCGTCCATAATCCGAGGAACTAGAGAGGCGACACCGGACTGGTACATCGGTACGACTAGTTCAAATTGCGCAACACCATTATTTGACTCATATAATTGCTTAGAGGCATTTTCAAAAAGATACAAGTCAACATGTTGAAATTGTAGTGGGATGTACGCGAACTGCTGAGCTAATAAGCCGGGTAGCCGATCCATAAGGAGGCTCCTCAGTACACAAAATCGCAAATGAATGGTGATTCCGTAAACGCTGCCAATGGCCAATCATAAAGTTCAAACTTCGAGCAAGAGCAAAACCGATAACATGATGTAATTCTACATTGAAGGCACACACCACTTTCAGGTCCAAACAGAACATACATACACCGCGGATAGGGCACGTATAGACAGAGATAGACGAGCGAACAAACTGCTACAACACAACAAACGAAACAGCATTCCAAGACAAAAGAAACTTAAAACTAAATAGTTCAAAGAGAGAATGAGAAAAACTAACCAAAAAATAACAACCAACATATACACCAGAACAAAACTTTTACCGCGCCGCAGCAACTACGAGACGTAGACCACAACGATAGAATACAATAACACCATCAAAAGTCAAAAGATAAAACCAGACTAGAAACCAACACAGCAGTATCAACAACAAAATGCACATAACCATACGTCCACCACCAAAAATCTTTTCACGACCGTAAAAGAGAACATAACAACTAACACGAATGAGAACCCGGAACTAAGAAATAAGCTAAGAACACCTAACTAACTCATAACAAAACTAGAAACTAACAATACTACGTGGAACTACAAAACAACAAAACAAAAAGCATGACACCAATGAGTCAACTAAAAACTCAACTAATAACTAAAATACAAAAGAGAGAACTAATAACTCATAGCCGGCCTGTTGTGACAGAACCTTATAACCCAGTCACCAGAACTTATAACCATTGTGAGTTGTGAGTTGTGAGTTGTGAGTTGTGAGTTGTGAGTTGTGAGTTGTGAGTTGTGAGTTGTGAGTTGTGAGTTGTGAGTTCTGAGTTGTGAGTTGTGAGTTGTGAGTTGTGAGTTCTGAGTTCTGAGTTCTGAGTTCTGAGTTCTGAGTTCTGAGTTCTGAGTTCTGAGTTCTGAGTTCTGAGTTCTGAGTTCTGAGTTCTGAGTTCTGAGTTCTGAGTTCTGAGTTCTGAGTTCTGAGTTC
>JAJLWU010000174.1:0-18888 GCA_030570855.1 Tardiomyces digboiensis | reverse complement strand
AGTTCTTCTAGATGTTCGTCAACAAACTTGATACGGTCATCAAACGAAATCTTTCCAAGACCGAATAAGTTTGCCAAATGGATCTTTAACCAGTCAAGACCTTGGGGCCCAAGTTCTTTGCCCTGCCAAAACATGAGCAATGAACGGGTCATATCGTTTCCCAGGTGATTCAGATTCGGTGATATGGCATAGGCACGACCACGGAAGTCGAGATTATGAGGAAAGTAGAAGCGTTCACCAACAAGAGCTCGCGCAATCTCAAGCTTATAGTTGAGATCACAACGTTGCGAGTATTCTGCCGATGTTGCGTTTGTGATTTCTTTACACTTGACCATCCACTCGCGACGCACAGCTGGATCAGCATTTCGTGGGGGCTCAGGAGGAAGATTCGGCTGTGAGTCCACCTGACGAGGGATTGACAAAAATCGATCGCCGGTATTCCACACTTTGACAACTGTTTCAAATATCCGTTTATTAATGGTCCAAGCAGTTTTGCTCAGAACATTGAGAGCATCAAAGACAGGCTTCATGTCGCCACGATCACTGGCAGCTTTGACATAAGCGAGCTGCTCCCGGGACTCGCCTTTTGTCTTGATAACCTTATGCTGTGTGTAAAAATATCCTCCCTTATTCCAGGCCGTCCATGGAACTGGCTCTACAAGCATAGGAAGCTGTTGAGGCATTATAGTGGTACTAAGTTGCTCGCTAGACAAGAACTTGCTGACCTGAGGATGAGCTTTTATACATCCCACTTTGTTTCCCAGGCGGTACTGGTAACTGTGATAGAATGCAGGAGCTCTACCCTGAACAGTTTCGCCAGTTTGTGGATCCTTACCTGTGACAGTAACCTTTGCTGTATTGAGAACATAAGAAACCAAGAGAGTAGCAATCTTTGTTCGAACATACAACGGCCATGTAACAGAGTTTTGAATTTCGGCCTCATCCGAATCATTTATTGCCTTGCGGAGATCCACAATAGCACTTGGCTTATTCTTATGTAGCTCTGGAGAAATTTTGAGGCCTTCAAGTGCCTTTTTCTCTCGCTCGCTAGCTCTGTGAAGATTGTACTCTCGCTCGACAGCGTTGCCAATGTTGATCAAGAGCCGAGTTGTGCGCATTCCGTCTGAAATGCCTCCAGAGTTGATGCTCCGCAACATTTCCATAATAACAATGGGACCAAGTGACTCTTTTTTCACGAGGCGGAGATACGGGCCGTACTCGAGCCTATCCTTCAATCCTGGACCATCTAAATGACTAGGAATTGCATTGGCATCTGCGTATTTGACAAGCTCCTCGATGCGCTTGTATTCCTCCGTAACGAGTTTCTCAAACTCGTCATTCCACTGATGTAGCAGCACATCTAGGTCGTGCTTTTTGGGGAGTGCAACGCTGCGACTCGTGGCACCTCGCTGTAGGACAGTTTCAAATTTCTGCTTCCACTTTTCCCTGCTTCCCTCAAGACCGCGTGTTTCTACAAGCTTCTGCCTTTGCTCGTTAATCTCGTTCAGTATGGCCTCAAACTCTGCGCGGCGATCGTCTGGGACTTTCTTGGAGATCTCAAAGAAATCCACGTAATTGCCCGATTCAATATCCTTTTCTTGTAAAAGCGGCTGCAATCGCCCTAAAGCTTCCTCGCTCATGGAGAGTCCCAAAAGTGCATGTCTAATAGCCTTCATCGAGAGTGTATCTAACGCGCGAACTTCTTCGACATTTTTCTTAACTGACGGAATAACATCATTAAGATCGATATGCTCTGTCTTGTCATCACCATCGTCCTTCTGCGCATTTTCTAATATTATTCGCAAGTTTTCAGGAACATTGCTAGCTGATAGTTCACATTTCTGTCATTAGAACCCGCAATTAGATTGAACAGGTGCCAGCACCTGAGAAAACAACGACAACTTACTTCAACAATGTCCTTGATGACAGCAAGCCCAAGGACTTCAATCTTAGAAAGAATCTCTTTAATCTGGTTCATATGCTTGCCAACGAAAGCCTTGAGTTGTTCTGTATCACCTGATCGATGAATGCTCTTCAGCAGAATTGCAAAAGTCACGGCGTTGGGAGAGAACTGAGGGATGCGTTTCTCCAGACTTCGAATGGCCTCCTGTATCGGTCTATAATCATTGTTGAAGTCAGAAAGACGGTTCAGAAATAAATTAGTGGCAAGCGTCAGATCCTGCATTGTCGCGACTTCACCCAGCCCGATGAGGATGGACTGCGCTCGCGTGAGATTTCCTGTGTCGAGGCAGGCCTCGAGTAGCGTCCACAAATGAGCATGATCATGAGCAAATGAGTTGCGTCCTACATAGTCGTTTGGAGACGACCAGCTGGTCTCACCGAAAAACTGCGAGCGGGGCTGGCTGCTGGTCTTGTCCAGCTTGTCCGCCTTTTTCAGTGGCGTCGTGACACGGGTCGCATACCGTGACCGAAGCGTTTCAGTCGATTGGGGGCCAAGCGACCTATGCAAAATCCTTTCCAAACGGCCCGAATGCCGTCCGAGGCGAATCATAGCACGTCCTGGATGCGTGATTTAGAACTCTTGTCTGCCACAAAAATATTTCAGATAAAAAGGTTGCACGGCTGACACGACGATAAGAAAATCGTCTATTTGAATGTGAACTGCAACATATATGTAATTCATACTAATAGTTATTCTTACTTTGTGGCAGCGGGGTGATGGGCTGCATCATGTCATTAGGTCAGAAGCAGCGAAGCATTTCCAATACAACGTGGAGATCATTCTATCCATTAGTTTAAATTCACGCTCATTGTGGAGCTCCTTTTAAGATCAGCGCGACCGAATGCTGATAATTCGGGACCTGAGAGCATATGATCATACAGGACATTTGACAAGAAGCAGAAACCCGAGCATGAATATGGCAAGCCCCCGAACTATCCTCAAATAGCTGTGAGTTGTGAACCAGGGGTACAAAGTAGTGTAATAAACACGGCTGCACTGGGAAAAAAGTAAATTTGGCGACTGATTTCGGTGCACAAATCCGATATGTCATTGAATCATTGAACATGGCCATCATTTGACCGGAACGGCGTTATTGACTACAATGCAAGCAATACTTCAACTCTTTCGCTATGTGCTATGCTCAATGCTCAGAGCCAACGTCCAAATTGTCCAAAGCTGATAGAAGTGTCTCATTGATGTTGGTGATTGAGAGTGGAACTGAAAATAGATTGTCAGTAGATGGCTGGAGCGTCTCGGAAAGCTGTGGTACTTAGCCTACGTTCAATTCAAGTGTACCATAACTGCAACAAGTATAACATGAGAACTGGAATCTCGCGCCAGTTTTTTGAGTACTTCATAATGATGTTTTCTTGGAGCTTTATGATTTCACTGATTGGACGACAAAAAATAGGGTGGGCATTCGATATATTTGATGGTCACAAAATTCAAAAGGGAACTTGTCGAAACTTATCAAAGACCACTTCGCTTCGGGGGAGGGGCATTTGTAAGTCAGCATGGACCACGAAACTTTTGTAAGGAGCCTCAAAAGCGCTATCAAAAGATGACATATCTGCGAGTTCCGTTTTCTTTGTCGGAGGGAATACTAGAGGAACTAGAATACGGGTCTATGCGCGGGTAACACAATTGCAGAAACACCTCCTTTAACTGCTCACACGATGTAATATAGGGAAAAAAAAACATAACTAATGACAAGCTCGTGGGCACAGAGCTTAAGCCAGTCTTGGGAACGCATCAAAATCCAGTGTTAGCCGCAACAGGTCAGAGCCGCGTGATTTCAACAGAACGAAACCCTTTGAAGCGCAACGTCATCCACCATATAGGGTCAGTATATGGTCACGCGATCAACAACGGCCTCGTAACCTATAATACGACTGGGACTCCACGGCAAACACATACTTTTTTAATATCGTGCATTGATTTGATTTGGCCCTGGGTGACACACGACTTTAGGTGATACCAAAAAACTAGAGCCGCACAGCGGGGATACCTCTTTGGGCGCAAAATAAACGAATAAGCGTTTGTTGAACTGTGGGATCTTCCGTTATCTATAGTCGGTCTGCTCATAACACTCAAGCTCCAAACTAACGATCGTATCATGAAGACTCAACAAAACTGGCATGGGAGGCACAATATTTGATTCTTTGTAAACTCAGGACAAATACAAATGTGGCTGCGAAGTGGAGCCAAGTGGCTACCTGACAGTCAAGGATAGGTTCCTGCGAAATCCACTCGGATGCTAAGGGTTACCAGGCATATGACTCGATATTTATCACTTGGAACACTTAGTCTAGTTGGTAGACGTGTATACTACAGGGACCTCTTACAGCATGTCTAAAGAATTAACTACAAGGAGCAGTCGACGTTACGACGAGCAAAGATTCGATCACTTGATGAAACGAGGAGGCTCAGGCATGGCTTCCGACTAGCAAGCTGCGTAGGTAATTTTTAGTTACTGACGTCAACGGGATATTGCAAAACGTGTGTCTTGAGAAACATTATTTTACTCGTGTCACAGGCGGCAATTTTTCATTACCGGGCCCATGTGATGCAATTATGTTCAGCGATGGCTTCGTCGCTAGCGGCAAACGCTTGCCATAAAAGGATTTACAAGAGCAGCTATGCTAGGGATGCATTGATAATGAAATTGTTCATGTTCACTTAATCGTAGAAGACAAATAATTTCGAAGTCTAGGAGCCCCAGAGCCGATAGGAAAACTCAGAGGGCCGCATGGGTGCGTAGGTTCTGCCTTCGTGTAGGAGCTAAATACCTGAGGATCAATACATGGAGATATCAATTGTGGTCTGTGAGACGAGTACCAAGCTCGATTCCGTGCGATGACGCTACGTGGCAGACTGAAGAGTCCGAGAAATTTACTAGCTGGAGCGCAATCTCAAGCCCAAGACGTAATCGTGGACAAACCTCCGGTAAATTCCAACTACTTCGGAGGTCCTGGGCCTGTGGAATTGTAGTACAGATCTAATAGCCTACTGAGCGTGAGGACCCTTTGCATTCTATTCCCACGCCCTCGTTTGATTAGAATTAGTATAGGCGATAGCAGATGTAATTATTGGCCATGTCGGCTTTGGGGAAAATTTGCCGTCCATTTCTGCAGTCCAACCTTCTACAAACTTTACGTATCGTGAAATAATGAACCAAGAGACAGAGACAGCTAGAGCATCATAATTTCTCTAGCCAGTTGAAATCATCATAGATTTAGTATTTCTCAATGGCAGTGTCACAGTAAATTTTGTTTGCAGATTGCAGACGCAAGGTATCAGTGGTTTCGCCCAACCGTTTGGCTAATAAGACGGGGGCTGCAAAGTGTTTGACTGATATGGTTAAAGTGAACGAATATTAAAGTTGGGCCAGGCTTGTACGCCCGCCCGTGATAGAGGGTTCAGGTGAGCGGAATTCTCGAAGAGCATGGCAAAATTTACGAGAACAAGGGACATGCCAAACCGCATTCACATTGATTCCTAAACAGAATCATCTGAGAATAATCCGCCTTTTACGTACTGCAATTCGGGGTTTCTTGTGTGAACGTGAAGACATGTGTCGCATACGATAAGCAAAATGTTGGGCCAAACTCCTTTTCACTCCACAAAGCAACCAACAAGCGAAATATCTCAAGTTATGAGAGCGGATGTATAAAATCCGTGCAAAAGACAATCAAGACAGACAAATGACTTGTAACAACGTGCCATTGTTCTCTTCACTCCATGCAGGGCGTTTGACAACGCACAAGGAATTGGCGGCCAAGTCGACCACCAACAGCTGCAATCTCGCAGGCCCGGGTATCAAGTGGAAACAAATTAGAATCATTAAAGTAGCATTGCTGTAAATCATTGCCGTAAATTACATCATAGCAGCGTAGCTTCTGTTCCGGCGAATGGGGTCGATGCTGCACAACAACATCAAGGCGTGTGTCAATCACCCGGTGGACAAAAGGCAATGCAAACAGATGAAGGAGGACGTATCTACTTAGTTTTGATGTCTAGTTCCATGTCCGGTCAAGAAACATGGGCATCCCAGCGCAGGCATCCCAAAATAGCTAGACGAAGAAATAAGTTCCCTGAGGCAAACTTGGGACGGAGAATATTAGTTTGAAACGGCTTATGGTGTTGGTAGGCAGCCCTCACGAGACGTATAAATAGCCGGTTTGTGCTATTAGCAACCTATGACTTTGCTCCGCGGTCTCGAGTTGATGCGGCGCCGGCCGTCTGCGGTAGCCGCACCCCATCCTGTGCGGCTACTGCAAGTCTAGCTATGAGGGCTTGCATATGCCCAAGCATCATCGGTATACTACAAAACCTCGGTGTTTCACGCGGTGCAACCAACTTCAATTATTGGATTAAATTGGAGCCATCAGAGTCCAAGGTTATGAGCAGTTCTTGGCCACTTCATATTGTATGCGGGCTAGCGAAGACGACGAAATAACGGAGGGCGCATATCCATGGCTCAATTGGGCTGCTCTGTCCCAGCCCTAAAAGGAGACTTAATAATAACAGTAGGCGGTGGCTCCGTTTCACAATACAGAGTAGATTGACGCTGAGCCAAATACTAGTGGTCCTCATAAACGCCATGTGCTGGTTGTACGAGCCCGTTATGCTGGTGCTGTGTTTGAAATGCACCTGACGCCGCACACTTGCACCAGGACGTTGGGCCCTAGACACGAAGAGAAAAGACATTCGAATGCTCTGTGACTTACGTATAAATCAGCAGCTACCCGTCCACACTCACAAACAGAGTCTGCGACACTTGACGCTGGTAGTTGCTGTTGGCTAACGTGTCGCTGGTTCTTTTAATGTCCCCGCAACAGCGACGAATCGAGGCATGCGTCGACTGCACAGACCCTTTAGATCGGGGATTGGAGGCAGCGCACTCCGACTCCTGCGCGTGACGGTCGGAGTCGCCATATATGTATTTATTGGGGCAGTTGGACTCTGCGCGATTGCGCTAGTGCACATCTCAATCTACTGGTATGCGCAGTTGAATTATTTGGGTCTCCCTCAAAGTCGCTCTGTTGCCTGCGGTGCTCGCGGTTAGGTCTCATTTGGTCTGGTACCAATGACCGCTATGAAAAGCTGCACAGACAGCCGCTGCGTCCTGTGCAGGAGCGGCGGCAGCGGCAGCTGCTGGTGCTCATTTCCCGCACCCCGCTCATTACCCAGCTTGTGTCGGAGTCAAGTTGGCCCAACGCCGCCGCCGTCCCCCAGCCCTGCGTAGTTGGGCAACTGGGTAACAGAATAAAAGTACCTTTGGGTGGTGTGGCGTGGTTTTAATTTTGTTGAAAAAGCAAGTTGGACTAACAAGGCTACCTGGGTTGATTGGGTTGAAGCAAAGTTAAACTGGTCACGGAGGTTGACAAGTACCACAGCGGAACCGACAGTAGTCGAGGCAAACAGCACCAGTGCCGAGGACGGCTCCACGGTTGACGCTGAAAAGTATCACGCCCCGTTGATTTCTTTCCATACACGGGGTGGGGGGCTGGTGTTGCATTTTGTTACAGAAATTATGGAAGACGGCCATGGAGTTTGGTACGATGATTTACCGCCGGCGGCCAACCAAGACTTTGACTTTTTGGATATAAATTCGTTAGATATTGGCGATTCGGCACAGCAACACCTGTTCACGGGCGTAGGACTCGGCCATGGCCACGGGGCCGCGTGGTCAGACCTAGAGTCGCTGGCGACCACTCGATTCGATGAACTGGACTCGTCGTCTGCCGTGGAAGACGGACGCACAAGTCGAGGCGAATTAGAGGTCCCCTCACGTGTGATTGGCTCGTTGGACGATGGAGATGTCTCGCCTCTTTCCGTCACGCGTCTTCCAAATCACCTGTCTCAATTAGAGATCGGGCCCAGCCATGACGGTGATCTAGTGTCTAATCCCCAACGCACATCACCACATCCACTCGGTCCATCGGCACCACCGAGGAAAAGGACTGGGGAGCAACGCAAGAGGGTGACTCCCGAACAGGGCCGGATCCTTGAGGATGCATTTCAACGACAACCCAAGCCTGAGAAAAAGGATCGTGAGCAGATTGCGGCTCTCACACAGCTTCCTATGAAGAATGTCAAAGTGCGTGTACTCTCATAATGGTGGTGTGTCATAGAAAGTTAACCCCAGATATGGTTTCAAAACCGAAGAGCCAGAGCCAGAGCTAATAACGAACAGCATATTGTAGAGAAGCTCAACCAGTCGGCATCGAGCAACCGAGCCAAGCCGTATTCTGGTCAGCCGCTGGAGCAGGAACTGCTCACTCCACCAGCCAAGTTCGAGGGAATGAGTATGCAATCTTGGGCTGACATGTCAGCTTACGCTGCAACCAATAGCATACCAGGACAGATTATGAGACAGCCGGGACAGATTATAGCACATTCTACAGTGCCGCCGCTGCCAAGCAATATGATAGGACAAGGCGCGGGCCAAATGTCTGGATCAATGATTGGGCCCATGGCGCGGCAAGCACCTGGGGGCCCTATATATATGCCAGGACAGGGTACAGCACAGCTGACTGGGCAGCAGTTGCCGGGGAATATGCGCGAGCAGATAGGCCAGGGTCTCCCGCACCAGACGGAACACGCTGTTGCTGGTCAGATCCACGGCCATTTTTTGAATGCATCGTATGTGGGGCAGCAGCCACCGCCCCAGCACATGTTTCACAGTCCCCAGCTAACGGCGAACATAGGAATCGGCCCTCATCAAGCGACTCCCCGCAAGCTAATGCGCAGCCGGTCTACCACGGTGTTGGACACCCGACGAGCACAGGATCCTCCCACGGACTTGATGCCGAAATTTATATTTTACCCAGACCAGTCTGCCGGTATGATGTCACCACCATCGACTGGTAGGTCCCCAATAATACCGTTGCATGGTCAGCGCCACTCCCAGACGCAACGGAGGGCGTCTGCTCAGCATGTTGTCGTGCCGGCAAATCGAGACGACTCTGCGACAGCACCTGGGAATCTTAAAAGAAGGAAAAGTGGTCCGCTCGGTGGCTACATCAACACCGGGGGACCATCATACGGGGTAGGTCACATCCCTGTGGTTTCGTCTCCATCAGCTCAAACTTTTCCGTTGACGCCGGTGGAAGACGTAACTATCCAAAGAAGCATGTCTGCATCCCATTTGGAAACGGGTACGAGCTATAGCAATCCTCGATACCCGCAAGCACAACGGCACATTGCTACACCCACGTCACGAAGGCCGTCAACTCAACCACAAAACGCAGATGGCGTCGTCGCGTCTTCGAGGCGATCGCCCATTCGCATCAAGCTGGAAGACCACAACAACTTGGCCAAAATTGTAATTGAAAACCCTGGTGCAAATTTCTCCAACACCAGTGCAAACTTGTCCAATGACACCATAACTACCCAATCGACCACGTCAAATTCGCCAGACCCTTTGGCATTCAGCACTGGTACTCCAATGTCAGACCCAGCACCCACCTCGTCTGCAGGCAGTCGGTCTGTGGTGTCCATGGTCCCAGAAGAAGACGAACGTCTTGCTGCCCCGCCACAGTTTCAGAATCCGTTCTACATCCTCGATGCTGGTTCGTCGTCCTCTGTTTCTCTTAAAAGAGATGTGGGGCATGAGTTTATGTAAATACTCACATGTAAAAAAAATTGAACGGCAGGTAATGCTACATGTTGACTATTTTGACGAAATATTTGGAAACTGTTATGACATAATTTGTCCTACCTTGTAGCGTTTCCCCATCCGTGTCCAGCGCTCCAGCATTTCTTACGACGACAAGCCAGCTGCCGGTCGTTTGGTTTCTTTGGGGCTGCTACGACAATTTCGCTTTATGGCCACTACTGCTTCTCGGATTCCCAGTACAGCTTTCCTTGCTGTGTACAAACAGGAGCAAAAGCAGGAGCCATTGCATCGCCGCTCCATCTTGCTCGATCGGATGCATGCAACTAGCCGAATCGGGAATAGACCCCCTGAGAGCTTTTTTGCCAACGTTTTTTTTGGTTTTTTGTGAAACCATGTTGGCAGCAGTGGCGCTCGTCTATGCCTAGGGGAACTTATTGGTTATCAGGGTTATTTAAGGCTCTTGCAGAGTCCAAATAATATCTTTATTTGCTGATTTAGTCACTTTCAATGGCGTTGTCAGGATCGGTTGGTGTAGTCTGAAGTTCAGCCGTGCAAAGCCGCTGGAAAAACTCCCATTATTTTTCCGGCTCGGCTATATTCTTGGGCATGTCCTCAGGAAACATGACATTGACGGGCATTTCAAAGAGGCACGGTGCCCCCGAGCGTAGCTAGATGTCGTAGGTCTATGTTGATGCTGGGAGTTAAATAGATGCTGAACTGCAACTAGGTTATCACTTAATTTAAAGATTTTGTTCAAATTAAATTGACCCCCAACGCGATTCTGCTTGGCAATTTAGACATTCATAGGATTAAATGACAATAGCGCGTTTACAGAGATGCAAAAACGCCGATCGGCGCCAACCTAAATGAAGGCGACTCATGGAGTGCGCGGTTAAACTCGGCACTCAACGTCCCAACTGCAGAATCGTTTGGGCTACTCAAAAGCTCCTCGCGCAACCTAATCTCTCCGGAGGATGCGTGCCAGCTTGGCCCCAACGGTGAAATTGGGCCACAATATTCCTCGGTCCGATTGTACCATAGATAACCTCGCTCGTCAGCCAATCAAGGAGGGTAAAATTCAGACACCCAACAAAGACTGTTGGGCGGCAGAGGTCGATGCACACTCCTAGGTCTATACAGTCCTGACGCGGTGTGGCCTGTGCATGCCTCGGAATTGATCTGCTATAGACGAAAAAAACCGTCTCGGAGGAGTTTCCGAGCTCTGCCGATAGAACCAGCCCGGCAAAAAGCCGTTTGTACGTTTGTAAAAATCAGTATGGGGCAACTGTAGACACGCATAAATTAGGGTTATGACGCAGTTTGATTGGGCGCCTTGCTGGTGATATAAAAGGTGTTGGCAAATTGCAATTTTCTAGCTTCCTCAGGCTTTTCTTAGTCACACTGCAAAAATGGCCATCCAGAAGATCCACTCGCGCTACGTCTACGATTCTCGAGGTAAGTTTGTACAATTCATGTCCAATTGGCGGCTGTAACAGGTCTGTGGGAAATACCGGAGGGTGCTTCGTGACGGAATTGAAGGCGCTGCAGTCGAATGTTTTATTGCGATGAGCTACCATTCGGTGGACAGCACCTAGCGTACCATAGGAACCGCATAATTCTCCCCCGTAGCGGTGATTTCACGCCCAATGGCTGTTTGTCATTGAAGCGTTGATTCCCTTGTTTGTAACTTGGGAATTGGAGAACAGTTCTAACAGCAGGTAACCCCACCGTCGAGGTTGAATTGACCACTGAGAACGGCACTTTCCGTGCTATTGTCCCGTCAGGTGCCTCGACTGGTGTGTCCGAGGCTCTTGAGCTGCGAGACAAGGACAAGTCCAAGTGGCTTGGCAAGGGTGTCTTGACTGCCGTTGCCAACGTCAACAACGTTATTGCCCCTGCTGTCATCAAGGCTGGCCTTGATGTCAAGGACCAGGCTGCAATTGACAAGTTCTTGATCGAGCTTGACGGCACTGACAACAAGAGCAAGCTTGGCGCCAATGCCATTTTGGGTGTTTCGCTGGCTGCTGCTCGTGCCGGTGCTGCCGAGAAGGGTGTCCCGCTCTACCAGCACCTTTCTGACTTGTCCGAGACCACCAAGCCCTATGTACTCCCTGTTCCTTTCCAGAACGTTCTCAACGGTGGCTCCCACGCCGGTGGCTCTCTTGCCATTCAGGAGTTTATGATCGCTCCGCTTGGTTTTGAGACCTTCTCGGAGGCTCTCCGCGCTGGCTCAGAGGTTTACCACCACCTTAAAAAGATCGCTTCTGACAAGTATGGCCACTCTGCCGGCAACGTCGGTGACGAGGGTGGTATTGCTCCTGATATTCACACCGCTGACGAGGCTCTTGACCTGATTATGAGCGCCATTGACAAGGCAGGTTACAAGGGCAAGGTCTCGATTGCCGTTGATGCTGCCTCGTCCGAGTTCTACAAAGATGGCAAGTATGATCTTGACTTCAAGAACCCCAACTCGGATCAGTCGAAGTGGCTCTCGGGTGAGCAGCTCGCCGACTTGTACATCGGTCTGATTGAGAAGTACCCGATTGTGTCTCTCGAGGATCCGTTTGCTGAGGACGACTGGGCTTCGTGGCAGAGCTTCTATAAGAAGGCTGGCGACAAGTTGCAAGTTGTCGCCGATGACTTGACTGTCACCAATCCTGCCTTCATCAAGAAGGCTATTGATACCAATTCTGCCAATGCTCTGCTTCTCAAGGTTAACCAGATTGGTACCCTCACTGAGTCCATCCAGGCCGCCAAGGACTCCTACGCTGCCAAATGGGGTGTCATGGTCTCGCACCGATCGGGTGAGACTGAGGATACTTTCATTGCTGATCTCTCGGTTGGAATTCGCTCGGGTCAGATTAAGACTGGCGCGCCGGCGCGCTCCGAGCGTCTTGCGAAGCTAAACCAGATTCTGCGTATTGAAGAGGAGCTTGGTGACAAGGCCGTCTACGCTGGTGCCAAGTTCCACTCTTCGGCCGCTATTTAAGTGCTCTTTATGCAGTTAATAATTGAGTTTATGAATTTAACCTTACTTTGATAGTCAGCTTAAGGATGCTTGTTATGGCTCGCTGAGGGTCGACTCGCCTTGAACAGTTTGTTTGTTTGACTGCTGTGGCTTCAGAAAACGACAGCCTTATTCGTTCGTTAGATTAGCAAGACAAGCAAGAGGGCATATACCGTCTCTTAAAGGACCCTCTCCCCTTTGCCTTGAAAATAGGCGGGCAAAGCACCAGCCGTCGTCAAATACAGAGTATACAAACAACTTGTCACCAGTTTCCAGCGGCAGCTCATCGGACAGCTGAGGCGTGTAAGGGTATACGGCTTCATAGGCCCCCCCTCTGAGTGTCGCAATGACCCCTTTTTGAGAGATATTTTTTAAATCAGACCCTGATGATGAAATTGATACGACACCAGTTACCCCTCCAGGTTGAGCTACCCCCTGAGTGAACTGTGACTTGGAGCTGACCTTATATGATGATAGCGATGTAGGCGACTCGAGTGATGGCTCTGGCGCGTTCAGTCTTGATCGTCGCGTCGCTGACGTTATCATCATTGGAGAGAGGAGACCATTATCAGGCCCATTTGAAGGCGTTCGGTATGGTGACCTCGCCGGAAGGTCTCCAGGAACTATGGGCGTCGAGGGCGTTAATGGCGTCACTGGCGTCACTGGCATGGGAAATTGTTGAATGTAACTGGACTGCTGCTGTGGCCCCTGGCCATCTGACGATGGCAGTCGATGTGGACAACTGTCGGGTTGAGAAGATTCGCAGAGGCAATTCTCTTGGCTGATGCTGGGTTGTAGCATATGACTCTGTTGTGGCGCTGTTGCTATTGGCGAGGTCTTAATCTCGGTGGTCCGCGTTCCAAGTGTTGAACCTGCTAGCATGTCGCCTCCTCGTGGTGGCGTGCCTCGACTGCTAGGACTCGTTTGGGTTTCTAGCGCTTGGATAGACGCTGGTGTTGAATTCGGGACAATGGCGGGCCGTCGACATTGCCCTGGAAGATAAACAGAAACAGGCGACTCACCCTCGTTTCTCGGTTGCTTGGGAAGAGGCTTGTTACTACTTCCTTTGAGGTAACGGCCAGACGTCTTGGAGTTGGTGATGGAAGACATATCAGAGTCGGCTGCGGTAGTTCGTGTCAGAGAAGACCCTCTACGCTGAATTGCGGTTACGGACCCGTTCAGTACAATGAGCGAACTCAACGTTGGTACTCCTGATGGCCGCTTGGAGGAGACGTCCACTAACTCATTTCGGTGACAAAGGTAATTAGCACTGGTTGTTGAGGTACTTTGTGGAGAAACAGCGTTAGTGGCGTGCAACGTGCTAATGTTTGAGTTAGAACCCATAAAGAGTTTTCTGGGGAGCAGAGACGATGATCGGTTTAGATGTAGAGAAAGCCTTGGAGGGCCGTCGTAGGAGGCGGTATTAGCTCTCTTTGCCAACGGCTTGGGAGACATTTGTAGCAGCTTCAATAGAGATTGTATTCGTGAGTACTTCCCACTTGGCAGGCACATCGAAGAACAAGGCAGTTCCACGATATTTTGACGCTCTGCGGTCTCATGAGGTACAGTAGTGCATACCTTTTCTTCATGTTCAGCTCTGGTAGTGGTTTCCAAGTCGTCAAGTCCTCGTCGAAACGATTTTTCAATTTTCAAATTCCTTCGTATGCAGCACGTCATCAGCAACGCTAAAATACTTGCAAAAACGACGACTATTACGACGATTACAACTGTCAAGAGCTCCATGTTCCGTTTCTCGTCGTTTGACGGGTAGGCTGCTGCGCATATCTGGATTGGTCGTTAAAAGTGGAGTTGGACACCGTAGCAAAATTATTTTCACGGCATCTAATTCTACTGTTATTGTGTGACACATTGTTTATCTTGAAACAAAGTTCAAGGAAGTTTGCGTCTATATGTGGAACACTTATCGTTTATCCTAAAACAAACAAAAAAGGTGCAAGACAAATATAAGATTCTTGCACACCTCGATGCCCGCCCCCACGCAAATGGACTCTACGGAAACTGTATCAATTATTCTCTCCACAGTAGAGTTGGACTGACTTGTCACGCGGGTCGTCGCGCGCTATGGGAACTCATCACTTTATGGCAAAAGTCCACTGCTACAGGCTCATGATACAATCAACGCTAAGTCAGTCTTGTTATTCCAGCACGATCGTGATAAATATGTTTCGGCTGGGTCTCTATGAGCTATAGTTCCCAGCAAAGGCAACTCATAACTTGCAATGCCATGTTCCCTCCAAAAACTTGTGCATCTCGGAGATAAACATCAAAGTGGGAGCATCCATGTCAATGAACATATGCGTTGAATCATCACGGTCAGATGCTTGCACTAATATCCCATTACCTGGGCCAGAATGAACGAGAGTCTCGTGTGATTGCTTGAAATGCCATGGATGCTGACGAAAATGCCTTTGCAATCTTGCCATCGCCATCGGAAAACGACGACGGCCCTCCCCGGTTGGCCTCATCAACGGCCTCCACAATTTTACTTATGCTTGTCTCTATCACCATTCCTCCTTGGACAATCTCTTCGAGGACCGTCTCGAGCACCTGCCACCCGAAAACCAAGTCAAGTTCGCAGACGTTTTCAAAACATCGGTCCAAGCTTTCGACAAACACCTGGATCAGGTCTAGAATTCCCAATTCACTCTCTTGAGTGTCGACTATAAATACAAAGTACAATGTAGCGTAGTGTCTGTAGATGACGCGGATCTCGTCCTCTTCCATACCTTCGGCTATAATAGCCGGTGGCACTAAAAAGCTACATTCATTTGGTGACCTTTTTGCGAGAATTGCATGCACTTGGCGCAGCACTTCTAATTGCGCCGGCACATCGACGTTGGAATAAAACTTCATCAGTCTAGGCTGGCCGAAATTATTCACTAGTGTTAGACAATTAGTTGGCGGTACAACCCAGCAATGAAGGGGCCAGGTGATACTCTTGCACAAACCACAGCTTACCGATAATCACAGAATGAATCATTTTGAATCCAACCAGGTGTGCTACCGGTGGCTTCAATGTAACAACCATCGTCGAACGGTCGATTTCCCCAGAGCATAAAATGTGATACGCAACAAGTCTCTCAATTATGACATATAATCAACAAAAGCAAGTCTGTTTCGCAGTTGCCAGACGTTTTCCGAAACATCAGGTCTTGTGTAAAGTAATGTGCTAAAAAACACTCAATTACGGGATTCTGTGACGAACATGCACTCTTATGTCTTGGAAGCATCAACCATATACGAATCAATCGGGACATAGTAGTCAGGAAATGCAATCATTTTGGACGTCTTTATAAATTCCAAGACAAAATCAGCGGCAATAGACATTTCATAGATTCCTAAATGCAAATGCACTAATAATTATTCAGAGAACATTCCCCACGTTTAACACAATTAAACACCGACGACGTTGGAGAGGTCACCTGATGATATTCATTTCGGAGAAGCCCGACTCACCAATCAAACTTGACGGACAAACCCAATATCAGCGAGCTCATGGCATCCTTATCCTTAAAATTGAAAATTCATTGTTTGAAAGTCCGTATGTTGTAATAGTAAATAGATTTTAGTTAGGGGTTGTATTGAAATTGACGGTCGTGGTATTTCAAAGTCAACTTAAACAGCCGTAGGCAGATGGCCAAAGCGACCCCCACGATCGAGGGACCCCCCCACTTGCGCTTTTTATGGTATCTGAGCTGTGTGGGCTGGCCGACTTTTGACTTATGAATGTCACAGCCGCGGGTCACGTTTTGGCGGACCCTGGATCTTAGTAGAGGTTGGCAGGACCGAGAGTAAATACGGATAACAGACAGCAATTCACAAAGATTCCCAAACGAACCTTTGAAGAGCCAGTGCCTCGCGTTCTGGTTATATTAGTGCTCGGTAACGGTTGTATCACAATGGCACCAGGCAAAATTGCCAGTGTGGAGATGGGCTAGGCGATCGTCGTATCTCGCCGAGGAAAGGTTCCGGCGATATACGACAATTTTTCGTGGGCTACAAATGATAACGCCGCGATAAGCCGCATGCGTTCCCGAGTGAACCCGGGTTTCCAACTCCGAAGTTCGCATTTCCTGATCGTGCAAGTCGTGCAGGGGTCGAATATACAGCCATATAATATTGCTTTGGTCCAAGTTCAGTTAATTAGCGTCCAACTGACCCCTCACACAGCCCTTAAAACCGCCACATGGTGTAGATGTTGACGTGAAAAATGATCCGCACGTGCTAGCAACTTGATCAATCACAACCCTGCACGGCTGCCGAGAGTGCCGAAGAAATCTCGTGCTAGTGCACAGCATGCTAGTTCACGTGCGACAGTAGTATGAAACAGTTGAAATGACCGTGGAGCATGGTTACTCGACTCGGAAAGCCCTCCGAGACTCGTCAATCATTGCACATTGGCCACCAACCAAACAAGCATGTCAGCCGTGCGATGGCGGCTGATTTGTGGGGAAATCACGCACGGCTAATCTCACCCGTCTTGTGCAAATGCCAGACTGGGATTTGAATTTCAGCTGGGTGCATTAGTTTGCTGTCTGCTATATACTGGATCTGATGCAGAATTGTCCATTTAGACTGGAAAACGCCCCTAAGTGGAGTTCGAAGTGGTCATTGGAATCTAGTGGAGATCTGACCCCAGATGACGTGGGGTGAAATAACAAACGGTGTTTGCATGTCGGCCACTTCCGTGCGTCTCCCTCTCTGATGAAGAAGAAATTATACGCCTTCTCTCACTGACGACGGCGATACGCCTAGAAGCAAACCGGGATTTCGTACCCATAGTCCAAGTTTAAAAAACCGCAAAAGTCAACTAAAAATCACAGCACAAATAACTACCCCGGCGGCAAAACTTCACAAAATATAAGCAATAGACAAACTACATTCAAAACAGTGCCTTCAACCCCACCAATATTGCCGCAAATGCTCTCCGAACCAGTGCCGGGCCTGAGTTACGTGGACCAGTGGTATGCGCGGCGCAACCTTGCTGCACGGCCTGTATAAGTGATAGAGGTAAGGGCCGACTCGGACTGCCGGCCGACTTGCGGACATGCCTCGGCTCAATGGAGTAAGACAGCAGTCATCGGGGGTTGCCGCATGGACCATCTGACAAGTATATAAGGAAACAGTGGGTGGCAGGGCGCATCTGCACACTCTCCGCTAAACCAAAACACTGTACTCAATCGTAATGGTTGCGCCAGTTGCATCGTCTGTTAAAGGTGTCGAGCACGCCCGCGTGCCGTCGAGCGCCAGCAAGATCTTTACACCTGAAGCGGTAGCATTTTTGGCGGTTCTTCACCGGACTTTCAATGCTCGCCGAAAGGCACTCCTCCAGGCTCGTGTGGAGCGCCAGAAGCGTATCGATGCCGGCGAGCTCCCAGATTTCTGGCCTGAGACCCAGCACATTCGCGATGATCCAACCTGGCAGGGCGCCCCGCCCGCTCGTGGCCTCGAGGACCGCCGTGTTGAGATTACGGGCCCTACTGACCGAAAAATGGTCATCAATGCCCTCAATGCAAATGTATACACCTACATGTCTGATTTTGAGGACTCATCAGCCCCTACTTGGCAGAACATTGTCGAGGGCCAGGCTAACTTGTTTGACGCTGTGCGTCGAGACATTGAATTTGAGCAGGGTGGCAAGAAGTACAAGCTGAACCTCGACCGCTCGCGCTTTACCAACGGTAAGCAAGAGCTGCCGACTCTTATTGTGCGACCACGTGGATGGCACCTCGAAGAGGACCACTTTATTGTTGACGGCGAGCCCATTTCGGGTGGCCTGCTTGACTTTGGTCTCTACTTTTTCCACAATGCAAAGGAGAGCATCAAACAAGGATTCGGTCCTTACTTTTACCTTCCCAAGATGGAATCCCACCTCGAAGCTCGTCTGTGGAACGACGTTTTCAAGCTGGCTCAAGACTACATTGGCATTCCCCGTGGTACCATTCGAGCCACGGTTTTGATTGAGACGATTCTTGCCGTCTTTGAGATGGATGAGATTATCTACGAGCTGCGTGAGCACTCTTCTGGTCTCAACTGTGGACGATGGGACTACATCTTCTCCTACGCCAAGAAGCTCAGAAACCATCCCGAATTTGTGCTGCCCGACCGTGATGATGTCACCATGAAGGTGCCGTTTATGGCCGCTTATGTGCGTTTGCTTGTCAAGACCTGCCACCGACGAGGAGTTCACGCCATGGGTGGTATGGCTGCTCAGATTCCCATCAAGAACGACGAGTCCGCTAACCGAGCCGCTATGCAGCGCGTCTATGACGA
>JAJLWU010000173.1:0-18913 GCA_030570855.1 Tardiomyces digboiensis | reverse complement strand
CTTGTAAATCTCGTGGCGGGCGGTATTACTGAAGCTGGTGCGCAGCAGGCTGGAGACCTGATGCAGGACCTTAAGACAGGGCATCTTGTTGGAGCTTCACCTAGAGCGCAGTTTGTTGCCCAAATGATTGGCTCTGTGTACTCCGCGTTTGTTTCTGCTGCTGTCTATAGACTTTACGATTCGGTTTATGAGATTCCCAATGACGTGTTCAGGATTCCGACTGCCCGGATTTGGATTGATACGGCCCGTCTGTGTACTGGACAAGGTCTACCCGATGGCACTTCCACCTATGCTTACGGTCTCGGAGGTCTGTTTGCTGGGCTCGCTCTTATAAAGGCAGTGTTCATTTCCGAAAAGCACTCGAGGTGGACGAGGTATATCCCCTCCGGCGTCGCAGTGGGTATTGGTATCTATAACACGCCTTCATTCACTCTAGCCCGATTTATCGGTGGATGCTACGCAGCTTACTTTTTCTCCAAGTACAAGGACCACGATTCAACTGTGTGGGTTATTGTGTTGGCATCCGGCCTCATTCTAGGTGAAGGCGTTTTCAGCATTGTCTCGCTTATCATGACTAGTCTCTCAATACCTCATTTCTAAACGTGCTTGCCACGGAATAGAGCAAACTCTTTTGTTTTCCTCATTGTGTAGAAAAACGTCTCATTTGCACTTCGTTAACATACTATGTACACATTCAGTTGCTCTCATTTGCACTTCGTTAACATACTATGTACACATTCAGTTGCTCTCATTTGTTACGAGTGGCCTCCTTGTAGTCACTGTGGATTTTAGACTCAACTCGTTTGAGAAAGTCTTGCTTGTGTAAATATCCACCCTTGTTGTGGCGCGTGAGGTCGTCCTTAATGCCCGCGTCATCAACATATGATAGCCAGTCAAGACGGCTCTTCTCTAGTGTGTTCATTTTCTTAGCTTTGCCAGCAGCGAGCTCAGTCTCTAGAGTTGATTTTCTCTTGCGTGGACCCACGGCCTTCTTTTTATAAAACTCCAATCCCCCTTGCTCCTTCAACCACGCTTGGGCTTCTGCAGAACCTTTCAAGACCCGCTTCTCCTCAACAGTCGTCTTACCCGCAAAGCGGTATGTGCGTTTAATCGTGATGTACTCCTCCTCGACACTCTTGGCCTCCGGTTTATTAGGTTGTGTCGTAGGTGCCGCGCTCACGACCGGTGTTGAGTTGAGTTCCCGCCAGATTGCATCTGCATCAACGGTAGACACATGCTTTTCCGCAATTTTGTATTGCTTTCCCTCGTCCTCTTCTTTTTGCCGTTGAGAGCGCGTTTTTATTAGGCCCTCTCCTTCAATGTTTTTATACTTTGCTTCCAGTTCCTTTTTGGACTCGCCATCCTCGTCGTCCGAACTGTCCTCATCTTCCCTGGTTTCGCTTTCTGGATTGTAATCGTCATCTTCGCTCTCATGGTAATCATCATCTACATTTGCCGCTGCATCGCGGCCCGAATCTTTTTCGTCGCCCGGAGTGTCATTCGGGACGTCAGCCACCATATTGCGTCAGCTGTGGGTGGTGGCGGCAGGTACCAGATCACTTCATATAAAGGTTTCATCTTTGATCACGTGACACATGAATAATACACGCATGGGTTGATTTCTTGATTTCTAGACAAGAGCTACGTAGATACTGGCCACTTTATCGGCGTGTGACAAGCTTCTCCATGTGATCAATTTTAGCAGCAAGAGCCTCAACGGCCCGCTGAAGGGCCGTGAAATCTTTGGTCGTTGAAGCTTGGTTGCCTGTACTGGGGCCAGCAATACCCAGACCACCGAGATCGTAGTCATCCTCACCTTCCTCATCCGACGGTTCATCGTCATCGTCGATAAAGCTAAGATTATCCGGAATCCTTCTACGTTGCCGTGGAGGGCCCCGCATAATCAACGATGATGTCGATCTTGTGGGTGAAAGTGCCAGCTGGTCGGCACCGTGGCGAAACATGGAAGAGGTCGTTGAGAATAGTCTTGTTTTGCGTCCAATAGTTCCATAGTCTGTTGCCGCGATCTTGGATGGATCGACGTAGCTGGCCCCTAAGTTGGGCGTCAGTGCGGTTGGATTTGGTCGGCGCCGTATAGTTTTACGTCCTTGAAAAGAACTTCGTCTGGCGTCAGAAGAAAAGCCATCCTCCTCCTCAAAGACATCAGCCGCATAGTACATGTGCACTCTGTCTTCAGGTTCGGACATAGTATCAAAGTTTGTCGAGTTTTGGCGACCGGTCTTATTATCCATACCGGACGGTATTGATTCCTTGGGGCGAACTCGAATCGTGCCCTTGTAGGGTCTGCGAAATACTTCGTCAAGAAGATCATAGTTCGATACTTTAGATTTCGCGCGAGACTTTTGGAGGCGTTGGTCTTTTTGGGTCGTCGTTCGACTCAACGGTGGCCGTGTGCGAGGGCCCGTAATAGTTGCGAGACGCTCTTCACGGAGCTTTCTCCTGCTAGCGTCGGCATCGGCTATCAACCTAGCATGAATCTTAGCCAATCGAACATAGAACTTCTCATACGCAAAGATTGCAAATAGAAACGGGAAATGGGTAGCCTTGACGATTGTTCTATTCAACACGAGAAACTGGCGCAATGGTAGCACGTAAAACAGCGGTCGAATAATCCATTCGATTAAATTGAGCGGCGGTGCGTATGAAAACAACGACGATGACTCCGACTTGATCATTGAAATGGTATTGACGGCAAACAAGAACTGATGCTCTTCGTGCGCGTTCTCGTTAATTGCAGAAAAACTGTCGGATAACACAGCAATGAGAATAATCATAATGACGAAATGCGTGATAAACAAATAAAACATGAGAATGACCCTTCCAATTGGCGAATACCACTTCCAGTTCTCCCATACGGTGGGCGTGAAGCCGAAAAGAATTTTCATCAAGTCAAATGCAACCTGGCTGGGGGTATACAAGTCCCTTCCAAATGCTAGCGTGAATGCTACCCAGAATCCACACGAAAACACTATGATGACAACCCATGAGACGGCCAGATCAATGGTCATACGTCTGACGGCAATTACCATGCGTGAAAAACTCTCGTAATTATCAAGCACACTAAAGAGACGAGGAAACAAGAAAATTGCAATAGTTGCAAGAATATCATATGCGAGTTTCAGTGTACGCTTGGCAAAATCCGGGTCTGAATGCTGAAAGTGCAGTGCTGCGGTTCGTGTCGCTCCATATGCAAGCAAAAGCATCAAAATAATTAAATCAAATAAGTTCCACAGTGACATCACGTATAGTGTGAATCCTACATCAGTAAAGCCAACGATCTCGTCGAGCATAAATCCCAAGCTCCATAATGCAAATACAACTTCCACCGCCGTCACCTCCATGCGCTGTCGTGATAAGACAAGCATGTAGAGCATCAACAAAATAGAAAACGAGAACAGGTTCAGAGCATGTCTATACCGAGGAACACGCAGGCGACTCAGCTTAAATAGTGATGCCTCTTCGTACCGATATGGGACCCCTGGTCCTCGCCGGCCATAGCCCGCTGCTAGCACCTCTTCTTCGTTGGCAAATCGGACCCTATGCAACTTGTGTATAGACGACTGAAACATAATCGAGCCGTGCCATATTTCTTCGAGAATCTTCACCACTGCCGGATGAGCAAGAAATCGCTTGGCCTCTGCTTGAATAGCAATCTCGAGTGCAGAGATTCGCTGCCACCTTGGGATGATGTTGGTTCGCTGTCCCGTCTCACCATTTGCCAGCGGAAAGAAGTCATAGGTAAGAGCATTCATCAGATCCTCGTGATTCGAGTACTCCTTGAGAAGCTTTATGGCGGCTATTTCGCAAATCATGGCTCGCGTGGCCATGACACCTGACATTAAAACATCTGTCGCACTCTCTTTATTGAATTGGTGCATATTGGCGAGCAACGCGTAAAGCATGGCTGGATTCATCATTTCCCGACATTCCTGAACAAGAGGTCTTATCAGAAACGAGTGTACTTGTGGACTCCTCAGTTGGTCGTATTTCAGGCTCGTATCAACTCTTAGCACAAACAGCTCGTGTATATCTAAGACAATATCGTACACTGAGATCGCATCTAGGGGAGATGGCCGAAACAATGGTAGCAGGGCCCCCTCCTCTTCGTCATTTCCAAAAGACGGGAGGCTCATTCCCGGCTTTTTCCACCTCGTCGTCTTTGTCCGCGCACTCTTTCGACTGTAGTACTGGTATGCCATCCGACAGCCGTATGTCGATCAATTTCCAAATTGGGAACGCGACTCGTCCTTCCCTTTGGGTTTTTTGATGTGGATTCTGTCTGATTTAGAGTTCGCGGAGCGGGGTGGCGAGTGAATTTGAGTTATCAGGTTGAGGGGCGACATTGGGGTAAATAGTAATGTGCGATATATTCGCAGTTTGGCTGCGACAAGTAAATAAGGGGTTCCTTCCGGGAGGCTACCAGGTACGGAATCAACCAATCAGACTAGAATTAAAATAGAAACTGCAGAGCACAATCTTGGAGTGGTTAACCACGGGTAGAGCTACTGGTAGCAGACGTTATGTGAATGCGGGCAGCCGCCAGGGGTATTGGCGATCTCGTGAATCTGCGCAGTATACGATGGTGTTCCTGCACTTGATCGCAGAAGAAATGCAAAAGACTTTGTTAGCCATATTCATTTTCGCCATCTCACTTCTCTAAATACCTTGAACTGTACAACGCCGACGAGAGAACTGTCCTTCCTTGGGGTTTAACTCATTGGCTAATAGCCAATAGTTGAAAAATAGCATAGCCCCGAGCTCAAGTCCATTTAAACCATTTGTGAAACAAAAAAAATGCCTACATAATTGAGCAACCACAGCTGAAGAAATCGTTAGAGTTCTCAGAGGGCATGTCGCCGGCCGCAGTGAACTCGATCTGCTGAACCCCATCATCATGCCACCAAAGAAGAGTACTACTGTCCTCGTCTATAGCACACTTTCCCGATGAAACGTTGATTGCAAGCTCCAGCATCGGGAAATGGAAATCTGGGACGTAGATCTCTGTCGGGGCACTGTCGTCATCGGTGTCACGCTCAGATGCCGCTTCTATGCGCAGAGTAAACTTCTTACGTGCAATGTCAAATCGTCGCTCGGTGGCTCTACCGCGAATCAGTAGTGGAAAGGGCCTGTCGAACGCCTCTCGAGCGCGAGTGTGAACGATCTCATCAAGGTCATCGTCATGATCACCGTCGTGACCTGGGTGAAGCGCATTCGATCGAGACCAAAACGAAAAGTCTTCTCCATTCCAGTAATCACCAAACTCGTTTTTGTTTAGAGCCGAGTAAACCCAGTAGGTGTGATGCATGCCAGTCGCGTCGAGGCCATTGGAAACGGCGTCCAATGCATGGATTTGGGAGTTGTACGAACCACTTGAGTATGACTCTCGGTCGTTCATATCAAATGGAATACCCGTCTCGGTCATCATGCATGGGATATTTCCCATGTACTCTAAGCCCTCATCGCGGATAGTGGTAATCTGCTCCTCGAGGCATTTGCGAATAGCCGATTCTCCTATCTTGATAGCAAAGACAGGTAATTTGTACTTTCCCCGGAGGTATCCTAGACCATCGACATTCCACATGGAATTCCAACGTTTAAGCATAAGAGTTAGGCCATCATAGAAATGAGGGGCGTAAATACAGCGGCTGTCCAAGAGGTCGGTGCCCTTGAGAGGGGGTGGTATTGCAAGAACCGGAGGCTGGCATAAAAGAAATATATCTTGCCCAAAATGGAGTCGCATTGCTTCACGGAACGTTGCCCAATACCTAGTAAAGTAAACATTCACAAAGTAAGGCTCGTCAATTGCGTCCTCGAGGTGGCTAGAAAAGTAGTCTTTTCTAAGCACCTTTTCGTCGATCGGATCCCACACACCATGCTGGGCCCAAATACATGTCCCAAGCTTCCACGACGAATCCCGGCGAAATTCATAGTGTTTATCAAACGCATCGGTCTGTAGCCATGCTCGGATACCCTTTGGGTCCACTGTCCGATAGCCCTTTTTAATGGGCCCCAAGGACCCAAACTCGTAAACCTCAACAGTCGCAGGTAGGCCCATGCCTAGCACCATTCCTTGAAATGCAGTAGGAGTTGTGCCTAGGCGAAGGTTCTGGCCATGTGGAACGACATCAATATTACCATTTCCAATATACCCATAGTTGGGCTCGTTCATTGACTCGAGCCCAAAAATACAGTCTTCAAACAAGTCTGTTTCCTCGTGAATCCTTCGGTAGAAATGGATCATGGCATCTAGCATGTGCGTTTGCAAAAAGTCCTGAATGTTGACGCCATTGATAATGCACTTCGGCGCAAACTCGCGGCCCGCAAAAAATAAAGTGAACATTGTCTGAGCGGCTAACCGGTAGTAGTTCATTGCCCAAATCATTTTGGGGAACTCCATGGGCCCCTCCGGCCACGAATTCTGCACTAGCGCAGCCTCGGTCGCCTGGAATGACCTCGGGTCGAGCCCAGCGGCATAATACGTCCAAAGCGGGGCACCAGATCCTCCACTATAGCGACCCCAAATGTCCTGATGTGGGTCCATGAAGACATGGAGACCGTGTCGCTTGGCTGATTCGAGGATCTTGATTGAATAGTCAATAAACTCGTTATCGTAGACTCCAGGTCCTGCGTGCTCCAATGCCTCCCATGTATAGACATATCGTATGGTGTTGTATCCCCACGATTTGATCCGCGAGAAGTGCTCATCCGCCTCCTCAAGCGGAAATGGCCGTCCCACAAACGAGACGTTGTCTCCATTCCAAAACTCCTCGGTGACAGGGACGTAGGTCGTTGTTTCTGGTTGCAGCGGCATCTTGGAACTGCAATCTAGGTTGACGCCTCGTAGAAGGACTGCTCGACCGAGACTGTCACAAAGCTGCCCGTCTGCTGCAACCTGAAATGCAATCCGGACCATTATCTCAGATCACCACCTCTATCGTCGTTTGTTGATGAAGGGTCTTTGTGAGCATCGACCCCGTTTTGGTTGCCAGGCGTGGGGCGGCGGGGCAAAACCATGCGCCGTATGTCACGTGATGTTGTATCGTCGTCTACAACTCTAATCACAGCAAATGGTATCGGATGTATGCTCTATACAGTAGGAACGATTTCCTTGTTGTCATGAATAGCCTAGTAGAATATGCAAAGGGCGGTACGACCAGGATGTTGGGTGGCGTGGTCAACTGGCTGTGCCTTGTCACAGTATAAAATGGCGTTTTCTCGTTGACCAGTCTTTAGACCAGTAGGCCGTAGTATTCTATTTTGGGATGGAGCGCCGTCAACTCCGGCCATTGAACTACGAACCTGTCAACCACTCTCAATAGCAGCTTGCCTGAAAGTGAAAGGGATTTGACGCGTGCCAAAGACTCGACATATATCAACCGTGTCGACACAAGACCGAGGACCTGAGGTTAGCATTAGCGTAGCCTGTAGTTTGTGGGTCTAGACTACCACAGAACAGATGCCTGAGTCCAACGAGACGTACTCGTAATATAAACGATGCCATGCATAGGATTGCACAGGTTCCTGGGCCATTGCAAATAATCTGTCGTCAATCATCTCATCCCTTGGCTGAGAATTTATTGTCATATCACGTACCACGTTAGGATTCATAGCAGCAAATTTAAAGCAATAATACATCGAGTGGAGACTGCTGAGGACTGTAGATGCCCATGACTGTCCAACGCGTCGAGCTCGCGGAATGGAATATGCTTGATATGATTGTCGGCCAGCGGCCTCAGCAGAATACAAGCTCTCTTCAAAAGCCTTTGCTCTGCCGCCAGATCTTGGATCGTCAGAGCCGGTGACATAGGATCGAATTGTATACTTGCCCACGTCGATGTGTTGGAGCATGCGAATCATTTCTCCTGTGTGGCCACCTGTTGTTAGATGGCAAAGGTATAGGGAATCTAGCGTATAAAGGCTACTACCAATAGTACTCAAACTTCAATCAACTTACCAGAACCCAAGAAGATCATGACATGGGTTTGGCCATTCCGTGGGGCCGGTCCCCGAAATTTGGCCACTAATAGCGCCACACATATACTCAGCAATGCGCCAATTACAGCCTGCCAAAACATTGACAAAAATCAAAAACTGGCTAGCCACCAGCAATGCAAACATCCGTGATGTCTGACTTTTAGTATCATCCACTTAAGGTTTGCAGCCGTCAGCACAAGTGGGGAAACAGCGCGACTCAGTTGTGGTTGATTCAGCCGCAGCGAAGGACATAAGCGGACGGGCCATACTCGACTACCAAATCTCAGTTCAGTAGTTCTTACAGGTTTTCGAGTTGGAACCCGGCCTTAATTTCTTGAAATGTCGACGACTTCACCGGTTTCTGGCACAAACGAACAAGTGGCTGGTAGGTTTTGATTAATTGGTGGGCGGCACTGGGCGTAGCTACGATGGTTGGCACAGGCAACTTTATGCGGTTCAAGGCAATGTTCCGAGGAGATCTAGTGTCTTTCTCGATAATACTTGTCTGTCCCGGTTTCACTTCCATCGCTATTTTTTTCTTCTGCCCGTGATAGTCGAGCTCCCCGCTAACAGCAGGCTCACCGGTGAGACAAGCAGAAAACACCCAGCGCAGAAGGAGCGCTGAATGGTCACCTACGTCCAGTGGCTCGGCTGGTTCCATGAGCATAGCGTCACTACTTGGAGGAAACGAGGATTCTACGTCATCGCACCAACAACTCCCGTCAGTAGCTAGCCAGACTTCACCAATCATGAATCAAAATCGGACGCAGTCTGCAATGTCAATGGCTAATCTCACAAATAGTGATACAACTCTACCGCCTATCAGATCATCGGGTCCTAATTTGCAATTGCCGCGGCCCATCAATTTACCACCTCCCCCTCCTCCGGCCGGTGAGGCACAACAACAACCACAAAATGATTCAAGACCCTCGTCGTTTGTCACACAGTACGGCCCAGGTTCCTCTCCTACATATTCACTACCCGCAGTTAACTTCAATCAGGGAATTGACCGACGGAGACAAGGATTTACTGGCGAGCAATCGCCTCCACTCCGTGCAGAAGATGCTGTGGCACGCCTCAAGAAAGCTCCGCCTCCACCTGAGCTGGCTCCGTCTCTTGAATATGGCAGTGGCGGCGACCGTGCAGACCAAGACTCCTCTACCCATGAGGGTAAGCATCATCACACACACCGTCACCACCATCATACACACCGTCATCACCACCACCACCATCATTCGCGAGATGAATCAAATGGTGTTCCTGCCCAGTCTGTACCGCCAACAATCCCTCCAGAGATTTCAGTCTCCAACAGCCAGCCATTGAAGGTCGCTTCTGACTACCCCAGACGGGTGCTTGGCGCCATTCTCTACGACCCGGTCGGTGAGCATGGCACGCTATTGCCCACAGATACGACTACAAAGATCAACTGCCTGTTACAAGTTAGAATACAGCGAAGGTGGTTGGAGCGAGATGCCAATGAATCCGTCTACAGACGAAAGTTATGGGGGACGGACATTTACACAGACGACAGCGATGTCGTAGCCGCGCTCTATCACTGCGGACATGTCAATGAAGCCAAAGCCGCTGAGAACAAAGGTGACTGCGTGGCCACTCTACTAATCCTTCCCGCACTAACCAAGTACCTCGGATCTTATAGAAATGGCTTCCGCTCCCGCTCATGGCTCGTTCGCCACGATGGCGTAAGCTTCATGATCCATGATGTAAAGTTTGTCCAGCCAGGAAAGGCTGAGACACTCCCGCCACTTAAAAAGCAGCGCTTACTTGATTGGGGCATAATGAGAGATGTTTGCGAGCGAGAAAACCCCCGTGTGAAACTAGACTCTGCGCTTGTTGACAAGATTATTGAAAAAGCAAAAGAAGACAAGGAATCAAAGGCCAAAAATAAGTACAGGGCAAGCGAAGGAGCAGTGGACAAGAGCACGAGTAAAGACGATGGTCCTCTTGAACGTGCTCACGGAGTCCCTGGGGACGTGGACAGGAACGCCGAGTCGACAAAGACGGACGTCACAAAAGAGATTGACGGCAAGCAAGAGGTTCAACCTATAGCAGAGCATGAGGATACTAAAGATGAACAAATGGCATCCTTGGGCCAGGTGGTGAACAAAGACTCCACGACCAATGATAGCCAAGCTGAGGTGAAAGTCAAAGACGATAAGGAGCATGGCCCCGCTGTTGGCGAGTAAATTGTGCATTACAGACTTTTCATTTTCTTTATTTTCCATTTTTATTTATGCCGCCTGTTGGAATTCTTCCAAGACACAGGGGCTTATGGATGTTCCACTCGGTGCATCATGAAATGCTGTTGGTCCGTTTTTTGTTTTTTTTGTGCATGACTATTTTGACTTACTGCGATGTAGCTCCCGTTGCCATTAACATATTGGGCATTGTCGTTCCTGAATATTTGTCATGTAAAGATACAAGTAGATGCACTTTGTTTGCTATCGATTCCCTCGTACAAATATCATGGCAATACGAATTCAGCTTGTATACGCATTGCTGCGCTTATTTGGAATCGCACTATGTCAGCTAGGTCAGCTGAGCACTGACCCAGTTGAAAGGTCGATGGCCGGTCGAGTGACGAGGTGCGTGCAAATTTCGAGCCCTATTCCGTACTATGGCTCTGAAATATTCAATACGCTTATGGGAGAACACATTTTTAAGCAAGGGGCGGAAGACTACCCCGAAAAAGTATTCACATACCAATCCCCGCCGTCTCACGTTGTGTTTACGAACGTTGTTTTGAGTCTAGATGTATCCTATGAGGGGTTGCGGAACAACATCTTGGTGGGAATTTTTCTAGGCAGCCAAGAAATCTGGAGAGTCCGTATACCTGCGTCGGCTAAATCAAACGTCATGTTCACTCATAAAAAGGATTTGTCTCGCTATTCTGCCGCATTTCGAGATTCTGGTACCTTTTCGTTTGTGCTCTATGCGACTTCAGAAGACCTGCATGAGTTTTTCGTAGCCATAGTTATGCGCGCATCTTTCTATGATTCCCGGACGTCGCCGTAAGTCCAGTTGCTAAACTACACATAATTACCGGATACTGACACTAGATATTTGCCTGCTCCAAGAGATGAAAGCACATGGTTTGGCCCCCAAGCAGATAAATCTTATTCAGTACTAGATTCGCGACAAAGCTTAAAGTCTCTGACATCTTCAAATATACATCCTGTTAAGATCGGGCCCGTCTCTCGCAATACTACTCGCTTAATGCTTGATATCTACGTCAACTGGTTGGGTGCAGGTAACTCACAGGAGCAGTGTGCGGACTTGTGTGGACAGAAAGGAGCGATGCGTGTGGTTGAACTTTTTGTTGACGACTGGTTTGCTGGGTTTGCCTTTCCCCCGCTTTCTGATATTGATCATTGCCAACAACCTGTGTTCAACGGGTCATTATGGAGCCCAATTTCAGATATGGACTCTTTTGACATAGCCTCCTACATTTTCGATATGTTGCCGTTTCTACCAATCCTGTGGATGCGTCCCGTTACGGTTGCCATACGTATCACCGACGGGCTTGAGTACTCTGGTATGAATCAATGCTGGACAAAAAGTGCGAATGTGTTGGCTTGGCAAGTTTCGGGTTCCGAAGGCGTGGGCGAGCTAATGCAAGCTCATTTCGCCCGAGAAAATATCTCGCGCCTAACGAAAGTTGGAACCAAGTCGCTACTGCAGTCGTCTCTAGCTAAAAGGGCCGTAGCTATCAAGTCATGGCTTAGATTTGGAAATAAAACGCCACCATACCTCGTAACATGGGATCAACAAGCACAGGTAGGTCTCATTCAAAACGAGTACTTTGACGGCTCGCACAAGGAAATTGTGCAGGCCATTACTGGAACTGACCTTATACAGCTTGTCCCAGTCGTTAACAAGGATAATATAACGTCGAACAGCAAGTATGCGGTACTATTCGCTGACATAGAGGGTTTTGTAACTAATGACAGCACCGTACGTCCGATTGCTCGCTACAAACGAGCCCATTCTGGTCAAATGTATTTATCGTCTAGTGTTGGCTCAAACCGTTCAGACTACTCTGTCGACTCACGCAAGTCGCAAGAGGTCGCTCCAATATTCTCGGCGTCCACGTCGCTCAAGAAAACTTTTCACTTTTTTAGAAACGGCTCATCTTCCACTGCGTTACAGGATTACTATGAGATCACTGGCCATTCAGCATACGAGCGGCATGCCAAAGCAGTTAATGGGTCCCTTTTACAAGACTTGTCGAGCCCGGGATTATCAGAGGGCACCCTGAGTGGAGTAAAACAGGCTACAGAATCAAGTGTCCTGAAAATCTTCAAGGCCATCGTTTCGTCTAAGTTTAGCGGCAAAATCACCGACTTTTTTGTAGGTAATACGTAAAAAGTAGTACAAGCCAAGCCATGATGGTCCAGCTCACAAGTAGATAAGGGTACGGGTTGTATCTAGCCGTTGGTCCCACTCTATGTCAGACTGTGGAGGTGTTATGGTGAGCCAGGCGATCAAGGAGATCAAGGCTAGGAGTAAGAGCTAAAGAAAGCACTGGTCCATATGGATACATGGTATGTGATATAAGCTTTGTCTCTTTGTGTCGATGATGCATGGGCACCCTTGTTGCCGAGTCACAGCTGACGATGGATGGTCAGTAATGAAGCTAACAACAGTCTGCAAATTATTGGGTGTCGAGCCAACGGCTCCATTGGCAACTAACAAGGCAAGAACTTGAAGAACATCGTAGGAAAATCAAAGACGTTAACAGAGACTTGGGACTGGTGGAAGTGTACAACGCTTGGGACAATGATATACGCATCTTCCTTCACAACCGTATGTTGACATATATATATATTGAAAAAGCGAAATTTATCACTAACTGCAGTGATTCAGGCGTTTGGACGACAAATGAGCCTGCGGCAGCGAGTGGTTGCGACTGCCGAAGTATATCTTGCGCGATTTTTCACGAGGGCGTCGATACACGAGGTCAACGTCTATCTCATGGTGACAGCATGCATTTACGTTGCCTGTAAAGCGGAAGAATGCCCTCAGCATATTCGAACAATAACGTCGGAAGCCCGTGCGCTATGGCCCGATTATGTGACTCCAGATCCCACGAAGGTGGCAGAGGCAGAATTCTACCTGGTTGATGAGCTAGACGCGTACCTCATCGTACACCATCCCTACAAATCGTTGCTTAAGATGGTTCAGGCGATGGTAGAGACGTACGCTAATTTGGCAGTTTCTCCCGATGAGTTGCAATCATCGTGGTCGATTGTCAACGACTCTTACGCTACCGATTTATTGCTGATATATCCTCCGCATCTAGTTGCAGCAGCAGCCATATACATGACAGTGGTGCTGCGCTCACCGCTTGTACGCCCATCTCGTCCGCCAGAGCGAATAAAGGCTCGAATCGATTTGCTCGTAGCATTTTTGGGAAAGTCTGGAATTGACTTGGAGCGGATGGCCGAGTGTGTTCAAGAGTTGGTGTCGTTATATGTTAGATGGTCAGCCTATGACGAGAGTTCGTGTCGAAACAAAATCGCCGATTCGCTGCTGCGTTTTAGGTGACAAGTCTGCTTAGACTGGTCACTAATTATCCAAGCGTGGATGGATAGTTATGTTATGAACGAGATAAGGGCTGTAAAGTTGAGAATTATCAGTTGTTAGTTTTCTCAATGGGACAACTGCTTGTTGTCAACTTCTCAATACCCGACTTTGACCGCGCCCCTGGGACAGAGGTCAAGTTAGTTGGCAGATGTGTTGATTGTCCTTTTTGCTTGTAGCGCTATGGTTTTCATTATACGCTACGTTTTGTGGCCAGGGCTATGAGTTTCCCGAGAGTTTCCACTCGGGTACTGTAGATAAACGCCAGATGAATTAGACGGCCACCGCTATTACATATTTTTAAATGCATTTCAAGTATATCCACTTCTTTTATCTCGTTAGAGTTAAGGTAATCAAAGGTGTCTTTGACAAATCGCAAAGCTCGTGTACACTATCAACCGTAGAGTAATTTGTAGACACAGCTGTTAGTTGCCTCGCATAAACTACTGGGAATCATCTATTGTTGTTATAATAATTTCGATATCGAATGTAGATTTGGCATTTGTCTTTTAAGTTCAGATAAAGGTATTACGACCGCTCTTCCGGAGCCTACCCTCCTCATGCTTCATGCTTCCGGCCTACGCCCGGACATCCATTCTCGAGTTTATCATGACGATCCCAAAACTCTCATGGCCGCTCAGGATCTTGCTCGTCTCTATGAGCACGGAATGTCACCCGCTCTTCCTGCCCGTTTTACTCGAACTACTCGCACTACCATCGCCTCCACTTTGAAAACTCAGCCTGATTCGCATCAGGCTGATTCCTCTCGTGTCATCTGCTTCCAGTGTCAGCAATCTGGTCACATTGCCAGTCGTTGTCCAGCTACACAACTCGAACCCCTATGAGTCCATCCGAACTCCTACAGAGAACAAATTGGGCGTGTGGCGCAGTGGTAGCGCGTGAGTTTTGCATACTTAAGGTCTCCGGTTCGACCCCGGACTCGTCCAATTTTTTTTTGTCCCAGTCTCAAGAGAACAAACGTTAAAAGGGCTTCCGCAACCATATATTCTCATCGGAAGTGATGTACAATTCTGGAAAGTGATACAAACTCGCTGCAATACTTTTCATTGGCTTTCCAATAGGTTTCCAGCTACGCTACACTCATAACTTCTTCAAAGAATGACAGCTTGTTGGAAACGGCACCACATAAATGCACACATAGCTCTCAGCATCATAAGCACACCACTACTCGGTTCCGGATCCAGGGATGAGCCGGGGCTAGTTTAAATTTGGCACGCCGTGAGCCTCGTCAGCCGCGTGCCATTTTCTTTGAGTCGGGCCCTGGCGCGTCTAGGGTGGCTAGGGTAGCGCGTGTTAATGAACGTGGCCATGCGGCGCTGGGTAGTACATTGGAAAAATATCTGGTCGCAACGAAGGTGGCAGTCCGGAATACAACTGCTTGGTGACATAACACCAAGGTGAACTGTGAGTAGCAGAAAACGCACCTGGAATCTGCCTGAGGACCGTCAAGAGGCTCTCTCGAAGGTGTCAGCAGTAATTGTGCGAGAAACGGCTGAAAATTTCATCCATCTGCAAAGGAGGCTTTGTATTGAACCTGCTAACAAGCGATAGGTATTGTTGAGCAGCTTTTAAAGATTTTATTGAGAATTGTTAGGAATAATATGGGCTCGTCCACATCTCGTGTCGACGGGGTTGAGACGTCGTTGATGCCGACGTTTTCGCAGCTCGCAGCTAGCAAGCGTCACAGACGAGCGTCGTCGTCTGCCTTTCGGCAACGGCTGAGCTCTAGCTCCACTACCGGTCATAGTAACGCCAAACAGGAGCCACAATCAAAGTCTGCCGTGACGGGTCGTGGGTCACAGAAACCTCGGCCGAGTTTAGTGCGCACTTTCAAGCCGCAGATTGACCCTCAAATACGTAAGTTTGACAAGGTTTCTACATTTCAAGCACGAAATGACCGACCCGAGTTGTAGAATGGGTAGGAAGATGCTGACTACAGAATACTCGTTGTCTGTGGTTGTAGGAGTTATAACGCTTGATCAATTCGCGCCAATGCGCCAATATACTGACAAATTTCTTAGAATCCAATACGTCAACAGCGAAAGAAATATTGCAAGAACTGGCCGGGACGACGCCTTGTTTGTGGCGTTCTGGGTAATCAGCCTGGTGCTCATCCGCGCGGTGATGATGCAGTACGTGTTTGCGCCTATTGGCCGGTATTTAAAATTAAAGACCCAGAAAGCTCAAGTTCGCTTTTCCGAGCAAGGCTGGAGTTTTACATATTTCCTGATCTCGACTGTGGCGGGACTTGTTCTCTTGATGGATACTCCTTATAAGAATAGCCCCATCGACCTCTGGAAGGGCTGGCCACATTACGAGCTCAATCCATGGTTCAAGGTTTACTACCTTGTGCAGCTGGCGTCGTGGATATCTCAGATGTACACCCTCAATATCGAGGAGAAACGAAAGGACCATAACCAGATGTTCTTGCACCATATTGTGACGTGCGCCTTGGTTTCAGGTTCATATTATTACAGCTTTACTCGAATTGGCCACGTAATTCTGCTTCTCACGGATAACGGTGACGCTTTTCTTGCGGCTGCTAAGATGCTGAAATACATGAACTATCAAACAATGTGTGATGTCATGTTTGGTTTGTTCCTCCTGTCGTGGGTTGTGTGCCGCCATGCACTCTATCTATTTTTTACTTACTCGGCTGCTACTGACGGAACTCGTATGATGACTCCTGACTGCCATTACGATAGTGATGGAGATTTAGTGTTATGCGGAAGCCTCAATGTTCACAGAACCTTTGTTGGGCTCTTGCTGCTCTTGCACTGCCTTATCCTTGTATGGTTCTACATGATCATAAAGGTTGTTATCAAAATCTTGAGAGGTGGGAATGCCGAAGAGCCCCGGTCAGACGACGAGGATGACTAGTCGCTACCACTAAGGAACGCCATCAACCGCAGCAACATTTTTTTTTCATTACATCATCAACACCATCATCTCCAGCTCTTTTGCAGCACCTCTGTAATGATTTTTTTGGGATCTAGAACGACATAGCTTACTTTTTGCACAATAAACCAAACTGACTATGTATCATGGACCTTGCTCAAGCATAACGTAATTTGACGGACAGATGCCGACTTCACCATTGGCTCGGCGGGCCTGCCACCATCTGCCGGTGATATCCGACACCTCAAGAATCTCTCCCTTTTCAAAGGAAATCTCGTTCTGGTCCTGAGGATTCGCCACGTACTTGTACATGGCCCGGGCCCGGAACTTGTAATCAATTGGGCCGGTTAGAGGGTCATTGGTGGACTCCACCGCAGAATCGCGCGAAATCATACTATCAACCTTGCTATCGTCAGGGTTCTCCATTCCATCCAAGTGATGAGATGGAAACATTTGGGGATATCCAGCGCCTCCTCCTACGGTGTCGCGTTGACGGGTCATATCCATGCCACGCTCATCTACTTCTCCTTGTCGAGACGACGTGAATGGATTGCTTCGGCGAGACCCAGTACTCATACCAGATCGATATGCCATATCGCTCTCGGCATGGAACGAGTTGATGAAGTTGTGCACGCGTTCATCCTCTGTCGTACCGAAATAAAAGATCCATAGAATCTGCTGTTAGTACCCAAGACTCGCTCCTCCAGAAACCACAAAATCCTCACATTTATAATCGACATTAGAATGTGTCCCGCGGCAGCAGCACTACCTGCAGGAGTTCCCGTCTGCCAGACAAAGTTGTTTGTAGAGTTTGTTGTGTAAATGGTTCCTGTAGCCAGAAAGGCAAGAAGCTGAAGTTAGTAAACACCTTACGATAAAACTCTCATGCCATACTCACCGCCATCCGATACGGGTATACCTGGTCGGCGCCAATCATGTATATGACGCCAAGTATTACAAGGAACATGAATGCGAGACCCCACCACGTGAAAACAGGGGTTCCCTTGCTATTAGGAGCCACATCATAAGAAATCGATCCTGCAAATGCAATAATCCAACCAATCTGGCGTTAATAATCTGTTGTACTACTAGGGCAACTTCAGCCAAAGACCCGTTGATATCGACAAAGCCAGAGCTAGTGATATCGACAAGCCCAGTTCAGTACATACCACCGCAATCGATATCGTCGAAAGAGCAAATGGATCCTCGATAATGTTCATAAACGAGAACCGAATACGCCGCCGGCCCCGTGGCTGGCGGCCACCTCCATAGCTGTCAAGACTCTGCTGTCCTCCTAGACCAAACGCCATAATTTTCGTTCTTGTATTGAAACAAGCTATGACAAAACCAATATGTGAAGGCTTTTGCGATTTTTGTTGCACCAGTTAGTTTGAACCGCTCCCAAAGCTAATACTCCAAGTCTTGGTGGACCTTATAGACCACAAGTCCACAGCTATTCTTGACAGGAGTCCGGCACCAGTGGTTCTGCTAGCTCAGTTTCACACCAGGGTCTCCTCCCGTTCCGCCAAAAGTACTGTCCTTATACAGTTAGGTCCCTGCACAGTGTATAAAGAAAGTATCTGATAGTCCGAGACCTGAGCAGATCACTTGTCGTTCTCCTTCTCAAAATGCTACAGATCCTGGCGCCGTCAGCGGCATATGATGACAAGCGTATTAGTCAGCATTATGAAACATATCTGCAGCACGCTGCGTGTCGCCTGAATGGTGTTTGCCATTTAACGTTGTTGGTTAGTTAGCTGTTGATTTAAATGCTAGATATCGCGGGTGCTTAGCCCCTGGTCAAGGTTGATCTAATTGCTGGGTCCACGACCTGCCCAACTCTTAGATAACACAAATCGTAACAGAGCTGTCTTAACTTCTCGCTACGGACCGAAGGATATGTAACGCAGAATGTGCGCCGCCGCGGTTCAAAATGCACACAATGGACTGTTTCGCCGGCGGTTGCGCAGGTTCGTCTTCGCTTTATAAGAGGCGCAACAACAAACCTCAAGTACCTTTGCTCCAGAGCTCTATAGAAAGCTTGATAGAGACCCAATTTGGAGTATGGAATGTTTAAAGCTACTGCACCTCTCTAGTTAACTAGATAAGCGGCTTTGCTCGCATCCCACGAAGAGAAATCGTCTCGGGAAAGAACCTCTCGGAGCGGTTTTCCCGGTTCATTGGACGCGTCCTCCACAACAAACCGGTGCCGCCTTCCACCGAAGCCATCACCTCCAGCCAGAATATCATCCACTGCTTGCTCACATGATAACTTGTTTGGCGGGAGCTCCCATTCAACTCGGAAAGTTTGATGCATCTTTGCGGCTAGTCCAAGTGCTTTCTGCTTCTCGTCGTCGATGACTCCAGTAAGATCGCGGTAAATCTGCGGTGGTTTAAA
>JAJLWU010000172.1:0-19013 GCA_030570855.1 Tardiomyces digboiensis | reverse complement strand
TGACAACGCTTTTCTTGCCTGACATCTCTGGCTGATGTGCTGTCGAGCAAATCACGAGCGACAGATGGAGCAGCGCAAATCAAACACGGCAACTTCGAGGCTGGTTACGCACACGTCGTGAGACATGACATTGACGCGTGTCCAATTATCATGGGTAAGGGCTTGCGCACGTTGTCGCAAACTAATACTGTTAGTACTCAAACAACATTAAGTCGAGATGAAATGCGCGAGACTAAGCATGATATTGATGCGGTCTCCGAGTATGGTGGACAATGAGGTGTAGTATTGAACGATTTTGTGATTTCTCCAAAGTCGAGTTATCGTTAATCTAGCAAGGCACTTACTGCACTGCAAGTGTTCCTTGTGCTGCTTCAATTGAAAACATGTGATATTGGCTATGATGCTTTACAGTTGAGCTCTAAACCATCGATAACCGAGTCATTTGATGTTGCCGGGACCCCCGTATTACACGTGCTCTGTTTTAGTTTGAGGACGTTTAGCTGTCCTTGTTGATAGCGACCTATTTTGATTGCTCAAGTGTAGCAACGTCATCACCTTTCCGACAACTATGGCCAGGATAAATATAAACGACAAGATATGGATTTTGAAAGCAAATACTGCAAGAACTAATCGAACGACTATTGCAATTTGTGTAAGATTCTAAGACTAGCGCAACCAGTATATATACTCGGGTATGCATCATTCCAGCCACTTCTTCGTGTCAGGGACGTATCAGTGTAATTTCTTGATATAGATGTGCCACTATGTATAAGTTTGTCGACACTTGCATTATTCATACTGTCATCATCGCCATAATACGAGCTCTGGATCATCGTACCAACATACAGTATCTTGAAAATGCGAGTTGGCAGTTGAATAATGCAGCATCGGTAGCATCGACATCGATAAATCTCGGCTCAGATGCCATTATGACAAAAAACCCTCCATTGGCAACAGTATAATTGTGGCCAACACCGGTAGCATTTATAAATGCCTGTATAGCTGCAGTATTATAGCAATGGCCGTGCGCTGCGTAGACAAGTATGAATACTACCTTTGAATCCAACAGAGCTTGACCATCGTTAAATTAGAATGTGTTGTGAGTCAGATGTTGAAAAGCGCCTATCCATATAAGCACATTATGCGCGATATGATATTGTTGAGTTCTGGCATTGCAAGTCACCAGCTAGCATTGCCTACGAATACGTCGCTGCTCATGCAAAGTTTGCATATGGTTGGGCGGGTATAGTTTGCACCGGTCAGAAAATGTAGTCACTGTTTAAAACCGCAGGAGTCATCTTATGTAGCGAGACTGCCAGCCAAATAAGAAGTTGCTCTGGAAATATGACGGAGCCAGAGTCTGTAGCTCGTACTGGTATTCGCTCACCTCATCAGTTCCTGGGAATATCACCGAGACCAGGACCTAGGGATTGACTATATCACCAGGCTCTTCATTGACACATACTGGAACATACATTGGACATTCTACAGGACCTTTGAATCATTTATGGCAGCTTTCACGGTGTCTGGATCTCGTGCAATAGCGCACATTCCGCCTTGGTTGATGATAATCGGTCGCTGGATCGTGCCAGGATTGGACACCATGGCCGAGATCCACGCGGCCCTGTGTTCACCATCTTTCGGAAAGTTAATGCCAGCTTCGGCAGTTTCCTTGGCTCTGGCTACTTCCCACGGTTCTTTATTCAACTTCCCCAGCACCTGACTAAACTCCTCTTCGGTCGGAGGGGTCTCCAGGTAGCGGCGCTCAATATATTCTACCCCCGCAGCATCCAGGTCTGCTTTAGCGGCACGGCACTTTGCACATGAAGGATTAATCCACACCTCCATTGTTTCCAACATACCTTGCCGTGTCATCTTGTGAATTTATATAGCTTGCGCGCCGCACTAGTGGGCGAACAAAATGTCGCTGTAGCTGCACGTCACCACCGGCACGTGAAAAGACTCGGTGGCATGAGTATAAGGAGCCGCCGATGATTGGATATTAATCTGGTGCACCGGGGTTTGTATTACAAATTATGAGCCAACCCTTTCCCGAGCGGCTAGAAAGGTGCTTGCCTTGTTATATTCAGGCTTAAGATACTGAGCTAACGACGAAACTAAGCGCTCATACGTGAGACACTATCAGCAATTCAAGCCCTCGCCTCCATTCTCCATCAAACTGTGGCCCAGTCGACTTGGATTAGTCAAAAGGGTATGGGTTGCACCCGTCAGAAAATGCGAGCCCGTTTATAAAGACAGTCAGATTATGGAACAATAGTGTAGCGAGACTTTCGTCCAAGTAAGAAGTTGCTCTGGAAATATGACGGAACCAGAGTCTGTGCCCCGTGCTGAAAGTGTTGTCAGCCAGAACTCGGGCGAAGAAAAAGACCAAACCAACAGCGATCCGGATCAAAGCTCTGGCGAAACTACTGCAAATGTGCAGGACGACGTCGCCACCAAAAATCTCAGTTGGATAGACAGGTTACTCGTGGTTTGGATTCTTATCGCCATGGCTGTGGGCCTGATCCTCGGCAATTTCGTTCCCAATACCAAAGATGCACTTGCCCGCGGCCAGTTTGTCGGTGTCAGTATTCCTATACTGGTGGGATTACTCGTGATGATGTATCCCATACTGTGTCGAGTGCGTTATGAGAGCATCCATAAAATATTTTCCGAGCGGCAGCTGTGGGAGCAGATGTCTTTCTCATTTGTAGTCAACTGGATGATCGCTCCATTTGTTATGTTGGCGCTAGCGTGGGCGTTCCTTCCGGATAACAGTGGGCTGCGCGAGGGACTTATTATGGTGGGCATCGCTCGGTGCATCGCAATGGTGCTTATTTGGACCGATCTCTCCAACGGGGACAACGAGTACTGCGCCGTCCTGGTGGCTTTCAATTCAGTTCTACAGATTGTACTCTTTGCACCATACTCGATATTCTTTATCAAAGTGATCTCCAAAGATGATGATGTTGCGATGATCTCCTACTCAGTGGTTGCAAAGTCCGTGGCGGTGTTCCTGGGTATCCCATTTGGCGCTGCTATCATCACTAGATTCACATTTCGGGCTGTAAGCGAAGACGCTTTTAACGTGTACCTTCGAATTATCTCTCCTTTTTCATTGCTAGGGCTCATCTACACAATTATTGTTCTTTTCGCAGCCCAAGGATCGAGTGTGGTTTCAAATATCACGTCTGTCTTGCGTGTCATTCCACCGCTTGTCGTCTATTTTGTCATCATGTTTTTCGCCACTTGGTATGTGTGCCGCATATTCAAATGGCAATACGAGCTTGGCTGCGCGCAGTCATTTACCGCGGCCTCGAACAACTTTGAGCTCGCGATTGCGGTTGCTGTTGCTACATTTGGCATTGATAGCAAACAGGCTCTAGCGACGACTGTTGGTCCATTGATTGAGGTCCCAGTTCTTGCAACATTGGTTCATTTTGCCAACTGGATGCACCGGCGTGACTTGACACGTCCCAATGTCTCAAGCGTCTCCGGTTAATGAATGGTTAGTTTTTGTTTTGCTTTGATACTACTTATCATCTGCCATTCTATGAGCGTTGTACGCTTGGCAGCGAAACGGTGCTAACTGTTTATCTACGTCTTCTCTACCCTGCAAACATAGCAAGTTAATAAAATAAAATGCAATATATTACAACCGCAAATCATTTGCGTCAATACATCCATAGCCCGCCCTGCCTGTCGTTGACGACCTCAAGCAGCTCGGTAACATCTTCTTCTTCCGGATTCCATCCTAGCTTGTTGGAAATCCGGATATGGGTCAGATTAGGAACCTTATTTTCGAGAATAGCAAGACAAATATCGTCTGCGTGGATCTTGCCAGCCTGGCCAAGCATGCCAGACGAGTCCAGCGTAAAAAATTTCAGAGGATGCTGGACAGGACGGCCCATAGGATCAGTAGGCATGTTGGGAGTCGAAAAGATGTGGCGAGTCAAATAGTCCACAGAGGCAGTCAACGAAGTCAAATTTGGACATAGCTTGAGGACAGAGTCAAGCGCATTGGGTCGCAGAGCAGGCATAGGAAATACCACGTACAGTGTCGTGAGGTGGCGGCCAAGACGACCGCATACGCTCCGCACCGACTCTGAATTAATAAATGGAGAGTTGTTGATCGCCAGAGTTCGGATTGTAGTTGGAAACGACGTCTCATTGACAAAACTGTTGCTGATGCCGCCGGCTAGTCCAAGATACCTAATGTTTTCCGGCCATACGTTGTCATAGTGTTGGCAAAATACTGAAGAACGAGGAAACTCGAGGCGCTCAAGATACTTGAATCCCCTGATTGCGTGGAACAGCTCGCGTAAATCCACAGTCTCGCTAACGAGTCCCAAATCCAATGTCCGCAGATTTCGGCATTGCTTCAAACTGACCAAGGGGGAGTGGCCAAACGAAGTCTGCGGAGCAATAAATATTTCTAGGTTTGCACTGCACCGTCGTAATAACCGAGCTGTGTATGAGTTTTTGCCAGATTGGATGATGTTGCGCAGGTCAAGCACTCGAACAAAGTTACCAACCCTTGCGCTCGACGATATTGATTCAACAAACTTGACATAATTGTGGACGTTGAGAACCGGGGCCTCGTAGACGTATCGCAACGATGCCGTGTACCACATCCGACTCACATACATGAGTTTCGGCGAGATGGGACGCGGCAGCCACCTGATGATCTCCTCAATGATCTCCAGCGGTAGCTGTGGGATGCTGTTACCTCCAGCACCTTTACGCGTTGTTGCCTCAACATTAGCCAGTTCATTCTTTAGCGACGAGAGCGGGTCTACTCCCTCGCTGTCGTCCAGCTCTTCACCTTCTCCACACTCGTGATCGTCGGCAGCCTCGCCTTCGCCACGAGCACGTAGCGCCTCTTCTAGGCTAACATTTCCTGGCCCATACCTACGGTATGGGGGTTTTATCTTCCTCTTTCTGTGCTTTCCAACCAATTTGACGAGCTTGGAAGGCAATGGTGCTGTCCCCCCATGGATTGACAGCCTGCAGGTTGTTTTTATTAATAAGCGCAGGTTGCATTTTGTCGCATGTATGCTGTAATCTGCAAAGGTTCGTGAAATTTGGATTTTAGCTATTGTATTGACAAAGACATATTATATATTGCGTTGATGTGTTCGTGTATTATAGCTAGCGACAGATCCCTGCGGGTCACGTATTAAAAGGATCCTCATCACACTTGACTCAATATTCAAATGTCGTCAACAAACCCTTTGATGACCTGTCGCAACGCATTTTCAATCCCACCCAAAATCTGCCCCGCTGTAAATTCTTGCAAACAAATGTGACTGCACATCATCAGCCAGTACGTGCAAGGTCTTGCGCTCACGCGACCCTTCACGCGATACAACAGCGCCCCGCTTGTCCACAATTCTACATATACAGTCTTGCGAGTCACCTCATTTTATTATTTTATACAGTAAACGGTGGATGCCTAGGTTGAAGTAGGCAATGACCAATTCCTACTACATCGAACTGGAAAATTCTCTGGCGCACTCATCGACCATCTCCTCCCATCAAACCGTCATTGTGGCATCTTCGAGCCGTTTATTTGCTGGGGTTAGTATTCATTTCCACCATTTTTGATCCAGTCACGTCCAATACAAGTCAGTTGCACTTACGATCTGGCTCTGACCTTCCGTCTCTTGCGCTTCAGGCGTCTAGTTCTCTTCTTTCTCCACTTAGCTCTCATCCTGTTTGTTAGTGTCGTGTCTAATTGATGACATTTATGCTGAATTTAGCGTTCAACACAAGTCGACACCAATTGCTTGATATCAATGGCGGTAGTACTTACTTGACCTAGATCAATCAGAGTACAGTAGGTAACGAAGAGCAATAGGCATCGATTGTTTTAATTACTGAGGACCTCAGACCTACTTTTACTCATGTGTATCTTCGTGTCTAGAATTCGTGACTGTCGTTTATTCTAGGTAATAGAACGGCTGCCGTTATGAGCATATATGTAGCATCCTTGTTTCCTTGCCCTGGGAGTTGTTCTTTGAATCCTGTTCAAACCGCGTCAAGCCCCTTTTAAACGTGTAAGTACCGATATAATCCGCGTTGAACCCCTGTTCAAACGTGTTAGAATCGATGTAATCCGCGTAAAATCCAGATACGCTCATGCTTGATCCTTAAGGGTCAATCACTTTAATACATACCGCATAGAGAGCGTCCCCACCAAATTCATTCAATTAACATAGGTTCATTAAAGTCATTAGCTAAAGCAAAGAAAACTTAGTCGTCATGGTACTCCACAACAAGAATGTAACGGATCATACGCGTTGGGAGCGAGCAAAAGAACCAGGCCAGCTTGATGCCAGTCTGGATTAGGAGAAAGGGAATTTCCAACCGTGACGAGCTGCGACGCGGAAGGCGCGTGGTCGCAGTGGGTATCTTGTTGGCCGGAAGCCTGTGCCCATTAGTGGGACCACGACTGCTAGATAGTGGCGGCCGGTATCTAAGCGCTGGCAACTGCTCGATACCAGTCCTAGTTTTAGGGGCGGCCCTAGAGCCTCCATTTTCTGACAAGTGAGCCAGAGCCGGAGTTGACTCTGATTCGTTCTCTGGATCTTCGTGTACAATAGTCAGCCTTGTCTTTGTAGTATCATTTCGGTTGTTGCGAGGAGTCGATGTGGAGACGCCGTCATAACTGTCCACAACCGTAGGCGTTGCAAGCGGTGGTGCTCGCATATGATGGCGAGTGGTCAAGTCGCAAAAGTCATCCAAGTGCATCTGACCGTGTTTCTTCTCGGCGGTATCGCCATTTGGCAACATGGTTTGCGGTTTCTTGAACCGCGACGATTTGCGAGTACGCTCCTCTTGCCGCTGCTCTCGTACTCTCTCTGATAGGCGGGCTACTTCCTGCCGGAGAGCATTGAGCTCGATGTCGGCTTGAAGGCGCCCTTCGTGGTACTTTTGAGCGAGAGTGGCCAAGTTGCGACGGACAATGCGGTTCTCCCGCCGGATCTCACGCAACACAGTCTCAATGTGCGACGTGGCGACATGGGGGCCGTCTACTTGTTTGAGCGAGTCCAACTTTTTGACGTTCTTGATGAGCTCAAGTGCCATGTATAGCATGATATTAAAGTCGGTAACAAATTTTGTTCCTCCCGTAAAATGTTCTCTTGCGTAGTACAGAGTCGTGGCTCCCCACACCGGCATGCTCAGGTACCACAAAGTTGCCGTTGGTGATGCCCCGACGGCAGCTGTCTCTGCAATTCCATCAAAAGCGTCGGCGTCGTTGGCACTGCTAGCAGTGCTACTGGTGCGCAAATCCCTTAGCCGGCTACGCAGCGGTGTCGCTGAAATTTGCCTTTGTCTTGCAGACTCTACTGCAGACCTCCACAGGCTATCCGATAGCTTGAACATAAGGTACGGCAGCACGCAGATGATAAAGGCGTCCTTTGCGAGCTCGGCGGCATTGTCGCCAATTATCAACGATGCACCAGCTGGGATGAGTGCCAGTATAAGCGGCAAGAGCGTCTCTTGTGTGTTGTCAATGTGGGGCGACGACATCTTTGCCGCTTTGTAGCTGCTGCCGCCGCTGCCGCTGTCGCTTCGTGACCTGTGAGTACTGTCTATCTCGCTGTAATCGCTTCTCCTATCGTTTTTCCCTCCGTCGTCGTCGTCCTTTACATCTGAACTGTCTTTCATTGATAAATTGTTCTTGTCTAGCTGTCTTTCCATGTAATTTGCTGGCATTTCAACCTTGTCCTGCCTGTTCCCCACTCCAGCGGCTAGTGCATGTGATGGACCACCGCTAGATACCATTCGCTGGTCAAGAGACGCTCTACACTCTCCAGTTGTATCTAAGTCTATGCTTTGAGTAAATGTCCGCCCTCGTCATACGCCACAGACGTGCGAGTTTTGTGGCTTTGTGTGGTTGGCGCGCAGACTAGTTAATTATTTGAGTTATGCAAGGGTCCCGCCTGCCTACATAAAAATGACCGCGGTATGAAGCCATGATATTGTTTTTAACTGCTCAGCTCCACGATCTATGAATTTGTATGCGATACTGCTTTGTGTAGCAGTCGTTTTTGGGCATCTAAATGATTTTGTAGGTGTCAGAGTAGCGAGACAGCGACTATAAACAATAGTTGGGCCCTGCACACTTCCTCTTTTGGGTCCGGTTGGTGTAAACAATCGTAGGCAATCAATAATCGGTCGTCCAAGACTTGAGACTGGGTACATAATGTTGCAATATGTTAAATGCCATTGTTGGATGTTGTTGCAATGGCCGACACGATATTAGCCAGGATCGCTGCCGCGACGCCCTTGACTTTGGAACCAATAACATCGGTAACCCGGCCATTGCTGTTTACGCCCTAGTACTTTTGGGGTGCGATTCTACAACAAAATATTGCTGAAAATATCAAGTGAAAACTAGCTCAACTGATCTACAAACTTCCCCTGCAGCGCGCGACTGCCCCGGCAACATGTCTGCATGAATGGATAGCACATGACAGTTTTTGAATCATCATCCACGGCTCCACGGCAGCAGCGACATGGGCTGATGGCGATAATAGATGCCACCAATCCCAAACGTGGTGTTCCACTGGTCGAGGAAACAGATCATAGCCGTGGTGATAGCCATCTCACGATTGATCTTTCGCTCGTCAATGCGGATAGTGAACCCCTTGGAGCCGTTGATAGTAACCCGTGCAACTTGCTCCCGAACCTCGGACTCCTTCTGCCCAATATTTCTTACTCGCTCCATGACTTTGCCCTTCATGGACCACTGATAGATGCCGCCATCACGAAGCTCGAATGTGCGATAACTGTCGATGGCGTCGACACTGTGATTGACAGTGTGCCATCCTAGCTCGAAGTGGTCAAGGCTAGACATGTTGCGGATCATGAGCACGTTGCTGTGGATGCCGGCCCTCAGGGCGGCGGTGGGTTCATCGATTCCCTCGGTGTAGAACTTGTAGGCACCCTTTACTGCCCGCGACCGCACCATGTGGTATAGCCGCTGATCGTACGTGGTTTGTGGGTTGGCGTTGTCAAATACGCTCCAGACCTTGGAGCCTGTGCCAAACTCTCGTACAATTCGATAGCAATGCGTTTGCTCATCATCGAGTTCGATGGTTTTTGGAACGTACAAGCTCGAGTTGCGGTGAGGATATTCGAGTAGCGCTCGGAGAACAACGAGCGGCCGGTATATAGGACTCAGGATCAGTTCAATCGGCATGATGACAATCTTTGATTGTGAGTTGTGGCGAAAGGCGCGTATGGGTTGTAGCGGGCGGAAACAGTCAATGGTGCTTCCCAGCAGATAGGCGCCGGCGGCACCACCTCCGCCGACTGAGACTCTGTGGTATTTCAGACCGGGGTTGTTTACGGCAAGACAGTGTAGGCGTCCGATGTTTTCCGGGACCCCGGGTCTCTTATTGAGTTAATAGCTGGCTATGGATGATCAAATTAGGTCTCATACAGTGCTCTATTTTTTTGCGAGCAAGAGCTTGTGTTCATGAAGCTATATGGCAGCGAAACAACAGGCGCACACTAATAGCGCGATACACTAGCTTTCGACATTGGTGAAGCAACTGGATTATTAAAGGTGGCAGTGGAAGCATGAGTTCAATTTTTTAATAATTTTCATATTTTTATGTTACTTTTTGAAATTGTTTCAATTTGGCGTATTTTCTCGAAGTGTACAAGTGATACTGGATAAATTGACGCACATCAAAATGCCCCTTTAGCTTAGGGGTAGAGCGTTGCACTTGTACGTTGTACAGCTATGCAAAGGTCAGCGGTTCAATTCCGCTAGGGGGCATGAATTTTTTTGCCAACTGGCACCCCCAGCTTTTTGGACTTGACCGAGGCAACTACGTATGGCAAGTCTGTCTCCCGCTCGACTGTACGATGAACCGTGGACAAGAACACCCTGTCTTGAGGTGGTCACAGAATAACGTGTTCTCATACCTCGCTAACTAACATCCCATGTCAATTCTCAATTCTCAGACGCATAAGCTACCCTGTGACAAATACGCATTCGCTCTTCTCCCTCCACAGCGGCTCCAGTGGGCCTGAAATCGGAGCCATTGTGCCTTGGCGTGCTTCAGCCACGCATGAATAGCTCTCAGTAATGAGCATGAAATCGGAGCCATTGTGGTCTTGGCGTGCTTGCCACGCGTGAACCAACAAACTGCTGCGTATTCTATAATGCGTTGCTCTCAGTAATGAGCTGTAAACGCTTGATGCACAAACAAGCTAGAAACCACCAGCTTCAGTTTCACAGCTGAGCAAGAAATGTCCTCGAGCGCAGAACGTTGATGTTAGACAAGCGACTCGCAAAGGTGTTCTCGAATGAACTTCACTAGTCGGCAACTTCAGTACCTTGACTTAGGTAAGTGAGCTCGAGCGCATGGCTCAATATTCTAGAATGGATAGCACCGCTGGCCCGTGGAACATATCATTTCTTTGGACGTGCTTCGGCTGGGCTATTTAATGCGGCCGAATTCTCACCACATCACGAGTCAGTACTTTGAAGGCCACTGTTCACAAGCATGAGATTGTAAGCATAGAACTAATAAATCTATATCAGCGGAATCTGATTATTCGCCATTGCTGACGGAGTAGGAATGTGACCTTGTCTCGCTTCGATATGGGAGCGCTAGCGGCCACAGCAATGTCGTTGCTATTGAGTAGCCTTATCATCATCTTCCATGGTCCGATAGAGGCACCCAGCACACCTGTGATCTCTTTTGGTGGTTCGCTTGTCACCAGTACAGTAACGGTAAATGATCCAGTTGCAGTCAATGGCACTATTCGGGCCACGATGACTATTCCTCCAGAGGAGTGCCTCTACGAGCATATGACGGCATCGGAATCACTGATAGCACCGTGCCCCTTCTATTGATCCACTTGAAACTCCAAAATGTGTCGATGTAACTGCTACAAATCTGGAGTCGCTCGCCATTGGGACAGAATCTGCGGCATTTATGACTGAGGTAGCTACCGAAGGACAGGCATCGCCGACCACAGCTGTTGGTGAAAAAACTGATGGAAGAGTGATATGGCTAGTCACTCTATCACTAATTACGATAGCTACGAGCAGGCATCTTTGGCACCAGTGGGACAACCAGTAAGGACTAGCAGAAGAGTGATATCGCAGGACTAGCAGAAGAGTGATATCGCAAACCACTGAAACACAGCTTACGACAGATACAATCCACACGGTATAAGTATCAAGCGCACACTCAGACTCCTCACACCTATCCAACGTATTCCACGTTGACCTACTCCATCTCTCATGATAACCACGGCAGAGGGACTATTGGAGGGACTATTGGGGGGCTGGTGGTCACAACCATCCATAAATCGTGTGGATGAATTCCAACTTCTAACACTAATTAAGAATTTAAGCGAGACCAATCATGCTACACTGCAATAACGAAATAGAACTGGTTTGCTACTCCTAGCTCTTGCTATGGCACATAAAAATGCATTTGGCAATAGCTCGATCGAATAATGAAATCGATACTCGCGACCAAACTGCTTTGAATCCCCACGCTAGAGTGCCCTGATAGTATGTAACCGGTAGACAACGTACAAGTCGGCTGAGTTAGCGACTTTGCTAAGGACGACGAAAACCACTGCTGTACTACTAGTGCAAATTCTCCGGCTTTCATGGTGCTTACTTCTCTGAAAAGGTTGCTCTCGGTAGACGCTCAATCCAATTTGCAAACCATGTCCGAGGACCACCTGTGGCGCTGTGGCGCTAGGGCCAGTATGCATGAATTGTGAAATGCCTGCCCGCTCGTTCGTAGTCTACACACATCGCACAGGGCCCTCTCTCTTTTGGAGCGGGATGTGTTTAGCTACAAATTTTTTCTAATGGACTCTCACACATTAACTTCACAATTCAGAAACGAAAGCGTTCTCTCACGGGTAATGCTGTTGTTAGACAATGAGACTCTGAAGACCGTCCTGCGAAATTTTGTCTCGTTTCGCGTGTGCATTCCAAAATCAGTCGTTCACCGTGTCATGTTCGAGCTCTTTGGATCCCAATGGGAAAGCTACTATGACTCGTACGCTGGGCACTTCGCTTCTTACATACAAGGAAGGCGCCAATCGACTGATGCCCACAAAGAAAATTCGAAGACGATCTACGGAAGAACCATACGAGGTGTAACGGGAGTGTGGGGAGCAACGTTCCATTTGGAATTCCCGTTGAATAAGAAGGAGCTGGATGGATATGCGACACTAATGGGACTTGAAACGTTATGCAAGATTGAATCTCTTTGTGCAAACGGAGGATTTTTTCTTCAACTTCCTGAACCTGACACTGGATCATTCGTAAACCGCATATACTTCACAGAAAACGGCAGGCACATCATTGTGATTTACAGCTGCTCCGACTACGAGTGGCATAGACAATTTGATAATTTGCAAGCTTCATCTGAAATCACTAAAGAAACCGATGTGTGTGGCTGGCTGCTGACGGCACCCTTTGATGGTATATATGAGCGTCCCATGGCAGTCCAAATCTGGGATCTGGGTGCGCCCAAAGTGTCGTGTGTCTTGTCAACCTGTCTGTTTTGCGATAGCGTGAAGAGTTGGTGTGGATGTTCAGAGCATCGATGCAGGACGCAAAACTGTACTCAAGAGAATAACGCCAGGCAAATTGGTCGTCCAGAAATGCAATCGGCCTACGCATATGTGCCATCATTTCTTTCCAGCTGTGAATCGAGATTAGGAGGTTGTCCATGTTCGTCACTGCCCGATTGGCGAGCTAGACTTCTGATTTTAAATGACAAAATCTTGGATACGAACAGTCTCGAATACTTGACCTTCAAGGGATGCATCTTCGTCGTTGAAGACTGGCGATGGTGTACTTCCCGGCAATGCCGGAATAGTCCTGCGTACATGGGTACCGTAGTTAGAAGCAAAGGCAAGTTCACTGTAGTTGTATGGCGGATCGAGACTCCGCGCCCGGTTTTAGTCTGGGAGGACGGATATTGTAATTCTGTGTGCCAACATTGTTCAACTACTCTTACAAGCCACTGGCTCATAATATCCTGCAGGAAACATACTCAAATCTTGGATCTTCGTGAAACGACGCCGATTCCCTTTCTCCACCCACTACAGAGAGAGGTCATTTGTAATGATGCAGCAACGATCGATGAACTTGAAAATTATGTATTGTGGTTAGAGAACTATACACATGCACACGTGAACGGATCGCGTATAATCTCGAGTGCACGCTGCAAGTCGAAGTGGACAGGATCGAAATATGAACCGATTTCAGTCACAAGGCGTTATATAAGCTGTTTGGAAAAAACGGTGGAAGAAGCGGGTTACAGATGCAATATACAGCGATCTACTTCGTATATCGTGGTGGGTGGTCCAGAGAACAATATACTTGTTGATGCAAGAGACGGAGGCTCTGCGTGGCTGCTGTCAGTAGCAGGATCGCCACTCCCAATGCCGATATCGATGCTGAAAAGTTTGTCCCTGAAACAGCGACTTTATATATACTACAAGAGTTTTGTGACACCTTTAAAGCCCCTGGATAGAAACAGTGTTAAGCGAAGAGTCGGCAGGAGGTACTTGTTGACAGGCAATGGGGATCTATACCATATGTGTCCTGAGCACGACGACTACGGCGAGTACCGAGAATCGTCGACGCAAACTGCACCCCATCCTCATGTGTTTGTAAGCTTTCCTGTGAGCAGCGGTGAGACAGTCTTAGGGTGTTATGAGTTGACAGATATCGAGGGATTGATAGTGGCATGTTACAACGATTTCAAGAAAGAGATTGTGCTGCGGCTAGTGTCACCGGGTCAGCAAAGGTTGCTTCAAGGGCCAAAGCTCTCCACTGGGGGAGAAGTCTTTGGTATACGCATACCTAGTCGAATAATATTACGGACAGCATTTTCGAGAAACGGCAAATCATTGCTAATTACCGGGGACGGCATGAAGGTCGTAAGATTTATCAACAATTACAAACAGTTGGCGGTAGATACTAAAGGCTCCAACAAGCCGGATTTTTATACCTATTACATTGAGAATGGCACTTTCGCAAACCGGTTAGGTGGCAAAACAGTCCAAAATCGTTTCATGTTTTCTGGAGATGACTACTTGCTATTTTCAACTCTTCACCATGACTCAGCTCAAGAGACAGTTGATCACACTAGCGTCCGAGAAGTGGGTATTGTTGGCGACTAACACCTAACAAAGCTATTACTCACTGCTAGGCTACCATTACTTGTTATCATATACAAGACGATCGTATTCGGGAGGTATGTTTCTCAATGGAGAGTTTGAAAATCCTGCCAATATATGACATTGTAGAAACAACGGCAGCAATTCGATGGTGTTGGCTTTCTCAATGGGTTGATATGTTGCAAAAAGAACTACGAGATTTCGGATTTTGTTGGGGAGTTAATAATGACAGTTCACTTAGTTTCTCCCCAAGTGAGAGATTTGTTGCGTATGTCCAGCCCGAGCTGACCGGGATGCAAAAAAGTACCCAATTGGTAATTCGAGATTTGATGACACAGCGACGAATTGGCGATACTCAGAAGAATGATGCATAGGGAGCTCAGAGAGTTGGAAGTGCTCAAAACGGCTGATAAATATGTTGGATTGGGTAGGATTTCGTAATCCTTAGTTAAGATCTTAGTATTTTATAATAAAAGTGAGATTGTTGAGTATACTAAGTGAAACTACACTATAGTATAAACGCATGACCTTCTGATATTTTTTGACTAATATATACTTCAGACATTCACTGACTAAAGATACATGAGTCTAAATGTAGAGACGCAATTGGCAAAGTCAATGCGTCCTGTGTAGACTTAAGTCAGCTCGAACTCCAGCCTAAGTGAGCAAATAGTCCTGGATACCTTCAACGCGGTCAAGAACGTGGCTAGTTCAGGACTGAGGAGACAAGCAGATATATCGAGCAGGCTGTGGGACAGCATGAGAATGGGGCACACGCATTGCGCGGCCGTCGACTCCCATTGCCGACACTACAGTAGCAATAATAGTGGCAATACTAGACACGTCTGTACTCTTCGAAAGTAGTTGCTAATGTAAATGTCGGCGCTGCTTTCATAATGTGGGCAAGCGAGCTTCTGGGAGACGACTGTAGAGTATCGATACCGAGTTGTGAATGGGTCGTACTCTCTCGCAGAGCCCATGGGTCCGTGACCCGTTGGTTGAACGCTTTGCGATCCTAGTTAAAATGAGTAGACTTGAACGCTTTGAAATCCTAGTTGAAATGAGTCCCGGAATTGAGCGCACTGTTGGCGGTTAGACGGCTTTCCTTTATAATTGACGTCTTCAACCCCGGATGGTCGCGCTTATTCTCCCCACCTTTGAAGGACCGTGTCTTCGGAGAGATACAACGTGTTTTTGTAGCAGCAGATTTGTTCCACCCATTATATAGCTATTGCAAGTACAATTTGTTGTCGCGTACATTTTTTCAAGGGCATGGTCGTGAGCCCTTGCATATCGGATTCGAATAGTCTTCCGCTTGAGCCCAAGAAGAGAGAAACAGCCGGTTTACCTCGGCAACAGCGATGCGCAAGGGGATCTGCTCGTTTTGCTAGCCTAGCGTAATGCCCTTAGATGTTGTAGTTGCTCACAGATTTGCACCATCCTAACCCTTGACGGCTGCCCACCAAAACGGAACGTCTACGTCATACTCGCATGAGCATGAGCAGTAAACATCGATCCACCAACCAATCCGCCATCGGCCGATTCTTTTGTGATTAACGCGTAACTCATTGTGTAATTCGACGCGGAATTCAAATGATTGTTCGTGGCTGTTGCGTGACTGTACCTGAGGTGGAGAGCTACGAGTCGACCGCGAATCATTGGACGAGACCATTTAGCATAAGTAGAAGAACAAGGAAACCCCGGCCAGAACGGCTATTTGCTCTGGAAAAAGTGGAGCAAGTGTACTATGATTGTTACAAAATCAGCATTGTTCAGGTAAGGTTGATCTTGAAAAGCCACATATTCGCACGGCTCGTAATTACACAAAAACCTACAAAATCCCATCGAGCTGGCACGCATCTCGTTGGGCTGGGCTGGTCTCTAGGCCAATAAATTCAATATATAAATTACAATATATAAATTACTCTCTATATTTTACTCTCTAGATTGGCCTAGAGACCAGCCCAGCCCAACGAGATGCGTGCCAGCTCGATGGGATTTTGTAGGTTTTTGTGTAATTACAAGCCGTGAGAATATTCGCAACAGCCCTACATGGCGTGATTTATACATAAGTAAGTTCTGGTAGTAGAAAGTAAGTTCAAGGATGGTACTTGCAGTAAGTCGTAGTCTGCAGTGTAACGTAACGGGCTGTAGTGGGATGACGTAGATAACTAATCAGTAAGTGATTAGTAGTTGTCATAGAGACATGTTCCACTTTCAACAAAGTAGCCCAGTTTTCATGCAAGGGCCCTCAGCCGTAGGGCTGAAATGCGATGTGACCAATGTGGATCCAGAATCCTAAAATCCTCATACTGAACTCCGGGGTTGTACGCGATTCAAAATACTACGTGAACTGCTATCGCCTCTAACATAAAATGTGTTCTCTTAGTTGACGTGACGCCATAACTTTCTGACACTCAATTTGCGGCCATCGGATTCGGTGCCTTGATCTGGGCAAGTAAGCTCAAGCGCGCATTCACAACCACCTCTCAGACTAGAACCTATCGATGACCGTATTTGCAGTACAATGTCGTATTTGCTATAAAATTCGGCCGCTTAGTGTAAAACGCCAACCCTTGCATGGAAGCGCTTGCATGGGAGGCGATTCAAGCAGCGAGCATGCGCTATTATATAGCAGCCTCTCCCCTATCGCAAATGAGGCAACCGACTTGAGGAACTAAAACCGAAAAGGCAACAGACTGTCAAATGCTCGCAAACATGCGATTGTAAGTAGAGATAAATAGAACTTATTTGGTTTCACTTTACTGACAGTGCAGGAACTTGTTGCGCTTTGTTGTAGCTCTGGCGGTCGCGGTTATGTTAGAGCTGATGAGCAGTAATCTTACTATCCTCTTCTGCGGAGCGACAGAAGTAATAGCCCCTTCTGATGGCTATTTAGCCCTCCCCACCACGATAACGTTGAGCTGCGAAGTTGTTTTCGATAACGTGAACGTGTTTAGGCACATTGGTTATTCGAGCCATTTCATCGTTTCACAGAAGGTGCGCCGTTATAACTGCACAACCACTTCGGAGATAGTAGCGGAATATCTTTTCATTTATCCTCAAATTCTGGGTGTTGGCTATGACTATGCAACTGGCACAATTTTAGCGTCACCCACCACAACCGTTGGCTACGGCCCAGCGATTCGCGAAGGCGTGATATCGAGCCACGCCTCTGAAACACGATTTGAGAAATTCACGGGTCCTATCAACTTTGCTACCATTCGTCTGGGGAAACTGCAACCCATACTAAACAGCGCAGAGCGCCAGGAGAGACCTCTTCTGCGACCACCGTTGCTGGTTATCCTCCCTTTCCCTTCGCCGACATCATGGCAAAAATATCCCAGGGTCGTGTGCATCCTAGGATCTTTATGTCGATAGTCACGACTGTGTCACTACTAGTGCTGGTTGTGGCCGTTACCCACTTACTCGTGTGGATGAAAAATCTCCATCGTGAATTGGACCCCCCTGCAAGATGGTGCCTTGTCAAGGGGCGGGAGTTGTTGAAACGGCTTCACAGACCGAACGTGGATGGAGGCCCTGAAGGAACCGAAACCGACCAGCCGTTAGAGCAAGACAATCAAGCCCGAGGTCAGGAAGGAGCTGGAACCTTGCGAGACAGTCCAGCCTCCAATAGGGGACGGCGAGGAAACAGCCGACGACATTGATGATGCTCATAACGCTATCTGCCTTCTATATTTACTTAGAATTGAAAATAAATGAGCATCATAACCTCTGGCTGAATAATATAGACACATATTCCTAGTAAACCACTGGGCCATTCCCATACTTCTTGGCATACATGCCCAGGGCCTTCATGGGGAAGTAGAACTTGTAATTGGGATACTCAATGGCGCACGAATGATTGAAGACGCCTTCAACACGGTTGAAGCCCCACGAGCCGTCAGGCTCTTGCTTTTTCATAAGGAATATGGCCGCTTTTTCAACAACTTCCTTACGCGGATAGCCGGCCAAAAGCAGCATGATAGTCGCCCATGCACTCTGAACTACTTGGGACTGAGGGCCGCGGACGTAGGAGAAGATTTCACATGACCGAAAGTCTTCCGACCATCCACCGTCGGATTCTTGCCTGTCGACAATGAAGTCACACGCGCGACGAACCGTCTCGGAGTTTTCGTACGAGTAGCCCTGTGTCTCAAGTGCTTCAATCGCAAACATACCGGCATAGATGTGGCAGACACCCCACGAGCCATACCAGGAACCGTCGGGCCCTTGGGTATCGATGATATACTGAATAGCCGTGGATATCACCTCGTCGATTTCATCGGCACGATAGTCGAAATACTTGCGGAAATAAGAGAGGCCCAGAACTGACGAGTCGGTGCATTCAACATAAGGGTACTCGATCATGATGTTGCCAAATACTTCGGCTGGATTGAGCTGCTCGAGAAGTTCGGGGCCCTTGATACGTTCATAAGACGCAAACGAGCCATAATGAAAGGTTCCCGTATTCTGTATTGACATGAGAACGTCGATGCCATCAAAAAGACGCTCCTTTGGAATCTCATCTTTGAGATATTCAAGTCCAGGAACATTCTGCACCATGAGAATCGCCTTGATAGCCTCGGCAGTGCAGTCGGACACAGTAAAGCCTTGAATTTTGGTAGAGAACGGCCATCCACCGTTGCGGTGATCGCGGTAACTTCCATCTACGCAATCATCAGTAAACTGAGATCGCAGCAGGAACCTATAACCTCTTACTATTGCGTCGTGAAATTCCTTGTGGTGGGCTACTCCTGCTACAACACAGTACTGTAGTGCAAACGCAACGTCCCATACTTGAACTCCATTTGTACCGTTCA
>JAJLWU010000171.1:0-19042 GCA_030570855.1 Tardiomyces digboiensis | reverse complement strand
ATGTGACTCCCATTCCGAAGCCATTGATCAACCTACCGACAATGAGTTGAGGGAGACTGAAGGCAGACACCTGGAGAACAGCACCAATTACATTGCATATGATGCCAAACGTGATGGTCCTTTTGCGACCGAGCCTATCGCCCAATGTGAATGCGACGAGACAACCAATAAATGCTCCCAAAGAAAAGCACGACGAAGTGATACCATTAATGTTGGCCTTTTTGGTTTGCGGAAAGTGGTTGATAAAGTCTTCAGAAATTAGTACCCCAGAAAACACGCCTTGGTCGTAGCCGAACCACCCCATGGTGAGGCCGTTGACGGCCGTCAGCATTGACAACAGCCGAACTCCAGACACGTTGCTTGTCTTCATGGCGTCCACGAGGTCAGAGCTTGAGCAGACTCTGTGAACCTTTTAGTGGGTGTTTTATAGCTCTTGGATCATTGAATTAGCGACCGGATTAGGCACGAACGAGAGCTCTTGCCCCGCGTTTGCTGCACAAAGTCTTTTGCAGAAAGCGCGGGGTCACGGACAGCGGCGACTCCGCCGCCGTTCCGCCGGGCCCTGAACAATCTCAAGACTTTGCGGAGGGCTCCACTGGTGTTCCGCAATGACTAGGCGGTCCGTGTCATACTATGAAACTTGCCAGACAGCCGTTTACGGCTACCCTCCACCACGTTCGTCATTTCTTGACAACAAACTAGGTAATAGCGGCTCGTTGTGATATGTGCTAATTCACTCTTGAACAAGACGCTCATTCCATCCTTTGAGCACCCAAGGGAGTCTTAGAGAAGTCTACAAATACGAAAGCTTTTGCTTCGCCTGGGAAATGTTGTGCTTAGTGAACAATTGCGTGACACCTATTCCACTATTGGACTACGATCTAAATCGTGGCTCTCTTCTGGTAGTCGCTAGAAATGAGATTCAGGAAAAGACAGCGTCTCTCATAATGGATTCGCGCAAGGCGGACGCGTCCGCCAGATACCACTTTTGCTCCCCTCGGCGTACCTCAATGGCCATCACGAGGCTGCTATCGGGCATCTCTGCTGGGTATGGATCGTGGATCGTGGGCATCTCGCGACTTTTATCGGATGACGGCTCCACCACTCCCCGCCAGATAACTATGACTGGGCCAAAGCGCTCGGATGAGGTGTGGGGGGAAGATTCTTGCTCGAAGCTCCTCATCCGCGCAGCTCTCTAGCATTATGATTGTTGGAAATCATACAACAACGATTAGGCAGACAAGGCGTCTCTAACGCAACTTTCCATTCAAGTCCCATAAGCATAAAGTTTCGACTCGTTGACAACGATTTGCCTACTCCGCTATGGACTGAAGTCCCCCATTTGATCGTGTGGGTTCCGGCAACTGAAGGCACTTCCTAATTAGAACAGATCCATATCATGTGCATATCAAGGGAGTGGGGGCGGCTCACATTGGACAGGATAGCAATTTGTTTCTCTGACAAATTGTTGCTCCATTCAATAGTAGCGAAACTCTACAATGGCTATCAAGTAAGCACTGATATACCTTTACAAGACCCTTATATGAGTCGGCAACAAGCTCCCAGTAGGCGATTACGATTCTAACAGCAGGAAAGTGCTCGTCACCGGCGGAACAGGTTTTATCGGCGCACATATTGTGGATCAACTCCTCGAGAGAGGCATTCAAGTGCGCTTGGCAGTGCGAAGCTCGGCAAAGGGTGAGCAATTTGTAAGGGCCCGCCCTGAACTTGCCAACAAGATAGAGGTATTTGAGATCCCCGACTTTGAGAATGAAGCTGCAGCCAATCCGTTTACAGAGGCCGCTCAAGGTGTTGATGGTGTCATACACACTGCTTCGCCTTTCAGGTACAATGTCACCGATGTCGAAAAGGAACTTGTTCGCCCTGCAATTAACGGAGCCAAGATGATGCTCGAAGCCTGCAACGCAGCAAAGTCTGTTGAGCGCCTTGTGCTTACCTCGTCGTTTGCATCTGTCCTTGACGTAACTAAGAACCCCGAACCGACTTTCAAGTACACCGCCAAGGATTGGAACCCCATCACTTATGAGGAGGCGATACACGGAACGCCGGTAACGGCATATCGAGGGTCCAAAAAGTTTGCCGAGCTTGCTGCCTGGGACTTTGTCAAGGAGAAGCAGCGGCACTTTGACCTTGTTACTTTCTGTCCTCCGATGGTGTTTGGACCGGTTGTGCATCCCGTTGCAAGCATTAAAGAGCTCAATGAGAGCAATTATCAACTGTGGAAAGTCGCCGCTGGCGAAGACCCTTTGCCCGAAGCTCGTGTCCCAGTATGGATTGACGTACGTGACCTAGCAAAAGCTCACGTGGAAGGATTGCTGCGTCCAGAAGTAGGTGGGAGACGATACGTTTTGTGCGCAAAGGACAAGTTTTCTTACGAAAAGGCTGCAAAGATCCTGCACGAGCTTGGCCTTGGACATCCTACCAGCAATTACGATAAGAGTCGCGTTGAGCTCGAGTCGTTTGGTCTTGACTACGATACTGCAGCTAAGGATTTGGGTCTCACATACCGCACGTTTGACGAGACGGTTGAGGAGGCGATTTCCCAGTTCCTAGAGCTGGACAACAAATAGCTAATATGATAAGTAGCCCCGATACACCTTAGTATCAAGCAACGTAATTTCCTTTCCTAGTAGTGATCGATGCCTGAATGCCAAAATTGTAAAAAAAAAAAAGTTTCGAGGCGGCCGCCATTCCGCACCGCCAGCTTTTGGCTGTAGCCCTTGTTGATTGCGTTGCTCGCTAAACCACTATCTGGAGCACATATCGTGGTTTCGAATGTATCCCCGCACGGGGGGGGGGGTCAGCGTCTCAACATTACTGCTACAAATGACATGGGAATGCTTCTGTTTGCTTGTATACCATGACGTCGCGGGGATGCAGTGGCGCTCTCCATTCAGGAGTTGGCTCTCGGCTGTCCCCCACGCGGCTTTTCAGCACAAGAAATCACCCTGCGCACCAAGGAAGAAGAACAGACAAGAGAAGCGACACACTCCACGAAGGGCCGATCAACCATCGTTTACAACCCCCTCCTGCCTCCAGCAGTCAGCGGGAGCGGCCGCCCGCCTCCGCCGCGGCCGCCCTCACCTCACTTCAAAACCAAAGTATGTGAGATCACCTTAGAGCCGCAGAGAGACCCTTCAGGCAGCTGCTACCGGATAACTGACCAACTTCATAACCTCCGGTTAATTAACTGCTCATGTTTCACGTCAAGTCCGACGCTAGTCACGCGTCCTGGAGTCCTGTCCGCATGATTCGACGGGACTTTGTCGTTTCGGGCAGTTTACGATATGGGCGCGAGTCCCACCCCATAAAAATTGAACGGGGAACGGTGGGAGTACGGCTGCCAATAGAGGCTTGACCAAGAGGACGTTTCGTACTCCCGCAATATAAATATATATATGTAGGAGCCGACCGGTAACGTTTGCGGTAAACATGACAATGGTCTCCGATTTGACAGATATTCGGATCGTTGGGTACCGGGTTACAGACTTACGGTTTCCCACGTCACTCGACGGCGTTGGGTCCGATGCCATGCACGTCGGCACTAATGGCTCTCATCCCTATATTGAGCTTTTGACAAATTCACAACTCAACGGCAGAACCCTTATTGGAGAGGGAATTGCGTTTTCCAACGGCCGGGGCTCCGAGCTCGTATGCGCCGCCCTAGAGACGTTTGCCGAGCGCGTTGTGGGCCAAACCTTGGGTGATCTCGTTAAAAATATGGGAAACACGTGGCGCTACATGGTTTCTGACTCTCAGTATAGATGGATTGGACCAGAGAAGGGCGTAACTCACCTAGCAACTGCAGGTGTCATGAATGCCGTTTGGGATCTTTGGGGAAAGGCTACCGAACGACCAGTGTGGAAGATCGTGGCCGACATGACGCCGGAGGAGGTTGTTCGCTGTATCGACTTCCGCTACATCACAGACGTAGTTACTCCAGAAGAAGCTCTCGATATGCTCCGAAAGACTCAAGTCGACAAAGAAAAGCGGATTCAGGAAGCATATGACAATACCGCCGTGCCTGCCTATACTACTTCGGCCGGGTGGCTTGCATTCTCAGGCGAGAAGATGCGTCGGGTTCTTCAACAGACCATTGACCAGGGATTTACCGTGTTCAAGTTCAAGGTTGGCGCCGATCTGGCGCAAGATAAGGAGCGTCTTCGCGCTGTTCGAGATATTATCGGTTGGGACGATAAATACCAAATCATGATTGATGCGAATCAAGTGTGGTCAGTTCCTGAAGCCATTCACCATATGAAGGTACGTCACAATTATCTCGCTGCTTCACATTTCTACGAGTGCCTCGTAAAATATTGATATATGTCTAACCCTAGGAACTAGCCGAGTTCAAGCCGGTGTTCATTGAGGAGCCCACATCACCAGACGATGTACTGGGGCATGCAGCAATCCGAAAGGCACTCAAGCCCTTAGGTGTTGGTGTTGCAACTGGCGAACAGGCCGCTAACCGTGTAATATTCAAGCAGCTGTTGCAAGCAGAAGCCATTGATGTTTGTCAAATAGATGCGGTCCGACTTGGAGGCGTTAACGAGTGCCTTGCGGTTATGCTCATGGCCCTGAAGTTTGGCGTGCCATGTGTACCTCACAATGGCGCAATGGGCCTCACAGAACTAACTTCGCACCTCAGTCTTATCGACTATATTGCGGTGAGCGGGCGAAAGTCCATGTTGGAAGCAGCTGACAGTTATCGCGAGAACCTCCGCCATCCTTCGGTAATCAAGAATGCGCATTATGTGACTCCGTTATCACCCGGTTACTCGACCGGGTATGTTCCAGAAGCTCTTACAAAGTACACATATCCTATAGGTACCTTCTGGAGGTCCGATGTTGGCCAGCGAATTATTAGTGCCCCCAAAGGAGGTGAGCACCTGTTACCTCAGCCAACACACTTTAATGGCCACACTAATGGTGGCATCAAGAAACTTGTGAACGGTATCAACGGGTTAACTGCTCATTGACTAAATGTTTATGCATCACTCACTTAATATATTGCATTTTTGTTCGTTACGAGGCATCTGCCCGTGTGCCATTCATGGCACCATGTTGAGCCGGCCGGCTCTACGGTACCTTTCGTAGCGCTGCCTGGAGAATTAGTGCATGCTGTTGAATTGTGGGACTCATGGGTGCCCAACGGGTGGCGTTTTCGACTATGCGAACGAGAATCTCGCGAACGGAACCAACGAATTTCGCCAGATATTCATTTTCGGTGCACGCCAATAGAATCAGCCCAAAGCTAAGAGACGATTGAGAGAGTGTCCAGGTGTAAGGACTCGGCGCTTCCAACACGGACGTAATGGCCTGCAAGTACATGTGACAGCATTCGACGTACTCTTGGCAGCTTTGAAGAAAGTCAATTGATGGAGGTAAGCCAGGAACCGCAAGCACCTCTAAAACAAACGGGCGATAAATAATCTGCTTAGCAGCAAAGTAGCGAATGCGCAGAATCTTTTTACGCTGGCTCTCATTAGTAGCATGAGACTCCACATCGGGTCTTGCCTCTATAGGAATGGATTCCAGCCAGTTCTCCAGTTGTCGCCGCAACTCAAAGCAAACAGAGAGCATGACCGATGGAGCTAATTTTGCGCCCGAGTAAAACGAGTGGTGTATCCGATTAAGAAGACGGCGAATAGATATCTCTGCCAAAAAGTACACCATCTCTTCCTTATTGTTACCATAAGTTCCAGGCAAAACTTGCTGGTCCGCGAGCAAATCGATCCCGCTGCGCGGCAGGTCAAGTTCTGCCACCCGATCACATTCTATCGTGAAGCAGCACCAAAAACAACGGTTCCTGATTTCCTGCTCGATCTCATAACATGGCGACCGTAAGAGAATTTGTAGAGCTACAGAGCTCTCATATATAAACTGCCAACTCTCCAGGGGCCGTACCTTGTATGCAAAGTAAATCCCGCACAAAAGGCCGGCTTGAATGTCCTCTATTGTTTTCTGAAAAATCCACGGACTACCCCTCCGTAAAACTGCGTACCCCATTTTAAAAAGTGTTGTGCTCTCACCTTCATTCCGTATGGCTGCACCAAGTGCTAGAACCAAGAGTACGACGGCGTACTCGACATCCTTATAGGTGCCTATTCCAGACGCTACCTTGTCAAAAGACATCAAAAACTTATTCTCATCCATAATGGGGTAATGGGGGTGGACGAGTTGGAAGAACGCATCGACGCGTGCCGAGTTTTCCTCCGTGGCAATAGGGATGGTGGCATAAGGTTCCTTGATTTCATTGAGGATCTCTGAATTCTGTGTCTCGAGTCCTAAAAAGTAGTCCTCCTGGTACGCACCAACTAGCCGTCTAATAGCCGGTAATTGCAGCACCTTGCTTGCAGAAGTGGAATGATGATGCGGGATCGTCAGAGGAACGTCCTCATCTTCGGGTTTCGGTGCTACCGATACCTGTCCACTGCCGTCTGGTACGTGGTCTGAACGCTTGATGCTCGTTCCGTTGCCAACCTGTACATGATTGACTCCAGGTGTGATGTGGTCGTACACCGCCTTTTTGAGTTCCATGAGATTTCTCGAAATCACTTGGTTCTGCTGTTGAATAGTACTCAACGTCTCCTCCAGAATTTCGGCATTCGATGAAGGTAGGTCATACCTCTCAGTCATGAGCTTTGGATATACACAAGTGGCCTCATGTTCGGTGCAGTTGGTGCACGACGGCCGCAATCCGTCACAGCGCCGTTTTCTGTCATTAGCGGCATATTCTCTAAATGGGAGATGGGTGCCTGCTCGATTACAGGCAGTACGCTAGCATGGTGACGGTCACGTACCTCTTGCGGCAAAATTCGCAGGCAACTGTGATCTTGCGTCGGGTCACAAACATAGCACTAGCCGACCTACCAGGCTCAGCCGGTGAGACACTTCCTATCTGGCCAGACAACTCGCCTGTTTTATTTATCAGACCTCCTCTAATACAAATCTAATAGTCCACTCTGTTTCTTGTCCAATGAGAGCTCATTGCGCCTCTGGCAAATCAGTCTGGGGACGCGCCAAGTGAGAAAGCCCCGGATTGCGCCAGTCCACACAGTCCAAAGCTCTCTTGGGCAAAGTTAGATATCCTGTGTTTAAGCTGGGCTGGATCCCGGTCGTCGGCGTTACTCACTCGTCCAATTCTAACTTGAACTTGAGTTGAACGATTGACTTGAAGAATACCGTTAGTCTGAAGCGGGGCCCTTCAGCTTCCGCCCCTGCCCTAGTCGATTAAGTTCTGTGGACGGTACTGATTGTGACTGATTTCTGACCTCAGCTGGGCTGCCCGTTCATCGGTGTCAACTTTGCAATGCTGCCAGTAATGTCGTCAGTCGTTTAGCTGCAGAGAAGAAATACCTCCTGGAAATCGATATTGACGGAGATATGGGGCATCTGTGCGACTACGGAGCATATAAAATGGATCCTCGCGTCGACAGTCTCGTCAATCACAACCAATACACGCTGAATACATCGGCACAGGCTGTGAAATATCTCATTCAAGTTACATTCAAGTTACTTCGGATTGCTTTTCCTCGGACTCGGTCTGGCGGGTTCCTAAACAGGGTCACGATTTGAAACTTGATTCAATTTTCAACACGGGACCCTTGGTTGCCATCTACCGTTTTTGGCCATCATTTGAGCTATTCTTGGAATTGTCTCACCATATTGCTTCTGTTGACGGTCTCCAACGTCTCATGCCTGCCCCAGCTAAATCTCAAGACACATTCTAGGCTAAGAAGCAGCTCAACTTGGCACTAAACCATCTGGCCATGCCATTGAGGTATCTTTGGATACACACCAAAACTGTTTGCTCTCTCATACTGGTAATCATTATGTGACACGTCATTAGCAGGAAGACTTGTTACTTGCTGGCTTTACACGGGAGCTGAGTCTTTGCTAGGACCCAATCTCGACGACACGTCATAGTCCATAAGAGGACTGTACCAAAAAAGCTGCCGCCGACCACGCAGGTGTACCCTCGCCGCAGCAGTAACTATATAAAAGGCTGGTTGCTCACTTTTCAAATGCTATGCTCACTGAGATGCGGTTTTCACTTATTTGCACCGTCTTACTCTTTGCTCGCCTGTCATTTGGTGCCGAGATCCATTACGATCATCTTCATTGGCAGGACAGTCAGGCAGTATCATGCTCGACTAATCTTTCGCTTTCCGTCATTGGGCCGAAGTCGTCGCAGCCGGTATGTTTGCCACCACCCAAGTTTACTTGAACTCACCTGGGCTAACTAAAGCAATCAATCTCAAGCTACAGCGTTCCAATCATCACCTTTGCTTCTGTGCCGACATACACTATCACTACAACGAGTGTAACCGAGACTGTCATTATGTGCCCCGAGTGCCCCGAAGGAATGACGACTAAAACCGTGGTCGTCACTACCACTATAACCAGTTGTCCGTCGTCAGTTCCGTCGTCTACACCTATGTCTTCTGCAACTGGTAAGTGAATAGCTGTATGGTTATGAGTTAATGACGCTTGCGAGTGGTTTCTTTCTAGTACCCACGAACCTGAGAAAACGAAGCTACTGTTTTATATTTGTAATCAGGCGGTGCTAACATTCAGTCGTTTCGCCATCACAGTTTGCATCACCCAGCTCAACTCCCACACTGGTACCATCAAGCACATTCACGACAAGTGCCATTCACAGCGTGACGCTGCTACACCCATCTGTGAGCGCCGGCACTTCAACGACGCCAACTACTTCGGCAATATCCAGCTACGGTATGAGCACGATGGAGGAACCTTGTCCAACATCGAGCTCGACAGCTAGTCGACTATTGACGGTTTCTAGCCTGGCTTCTGGTGTCAATTCAACCTCTACCAGTTTTATAAGTAGCGTTGTGCTTTCGCCATACTCTTTCAGTTCGACGACATCGCCGTTACGCACCAGTTTTCTAGCTTCTTCGAGCGTTGGTCACTCATTTTCATTCACAAACACCTCGAGTTCCTACTACGCATCGAGCGTCTCTCCTACTGCTGTCAGCACTACTGCTGCCAACAGTACCTGTCAATGTGGACCGGCTACGGAGACGAAGACTGTCACATCGTGCGTGTGGGAGACTGTTACTGTTGCGGCGTCTGTATCATCTTCGGAGACTACATCGTGTTCTGAGCCTACGGTGGAGACCACTACTGCCAGCACAGCGGCTGCAACAAGCGCTCTTGTTCAGGTGTCCAACTCGGCAGCTAGCTATGCTGGGAGTTATTGGACGAAAGTTTTGGCCATCGCCGCATCTCTACTATTGTTGCGACAATAGTCGCCTTTCCTAGATGTCTTTCCTAATTCTTTTCTTCTATTGCTGATATACTTTACTAATATGTTTTATGGATATAACATCTCTTTAGACGGCCCCTCTCTATCACATGGAACGCCAGCAAGTCCGCGGCAGAGAACGACTGTAATGGCAATCATCACAATTTGACAGCACTTTCTGTCGGGCAAAAGAAGAAGCCACTGCAGATCTTTCTGCAGCTTTGTGGGTTTGCCTCCCTCGGCACCCTTTTACCCAAAAATGTGAAGATGAATTTTAGATATTATAGCAAATGTGGTGGCCATATTTCAATAATCTCTGATACATTCCGTAAGACATTTTGTTGACCAGAAATGTCACAGTATTCTTGTATACCATCTGAAACGGTGTCGTATTGTGAGCAATTCCTCATGACCCTGTTGCAGCTACCTATTGTGAGCAGATTGGCGCCGTGCATTGTCTGTCCCATGCAATGCCGTTTACATCATGACCTATTGTTGCCATACAACACTCGTAGCTGGTCGACTAACTGCAGCACCGGGCTAGACTCCAGTCACGGACAAGGTGCGGCGCACCGCGCCAAATCCTGTGACCTCGACGGACTGCAACGTATGGTACCAAACAAGCATCTCACCCCAGTATAGGGAGGAAAAGAATTGTTGTTAAAATACCTACGGGTACCAGCATTGCCATCGTAAACCTACGCCTCCATGAAAAGAAAAAATCTGTCCTCCGCCTTCAATGCGGCTCCACTATGCATAAGCGCCCAACGCCAGTCGCGCCGTAACTTTCAAGGCGTAAGCGCGCATTTTGACGCCCTCGGCGCGTGCGAATATCTCAGCAACCCTAGCGAAGTATACAACCGCTGGGATTTATTTGATGGCCCGGCGACGAGGAAGGATAACCCTTTCCGGATGCGCCTATGTAGCTTGTAATACAAAGATAAGATAGTAAGCTGCTCATCCTTATCATGATCGGGCCACCTGCAATTTGGCGACCGACTGAAAACAGTGGGCACTGTGCGCGTTGTGTCGGCAATACCGTTGAACAAACGCCGCATGCAGGTCCCGCATTGAGTTTGGCCGTGCGGAGTTTAATGCGTGAGCTCCAACATTAGGGCGCAGTGGCGACCAATATTTCAAGATGCATCGTTAGTAGGGACATTGATGTTTTGAGGCTGAACAAGCAGCTGGACCGAGCAGTTGGGGTACGCAACTGCACAGAGCGAATTGTTCTTGTTGCATTTATCGCAAAGTTGTCATCCTATAGGCAAATGTGGTGCATATGGTGCAGGACGGTTTGGCTTAGCGCAAGCGCTCGATGTGATATCACAAACCGGAATAAAACTATTTATGCAGCGATCTGCTTCTTACAATATGCGCGTGGAGAGATTGGCAGGAACAACACTCAAGCTTGGCGAACGCTTCAAAATTTCATGCATATTCCTGCATGAGTCGATCCGCCTTTTCCTTGGCGGGTACCAATGGTGTGGTCGCTTTTCCAACAGGCACAGGCTTGTTCTACCGGCGAGATCTAGCGACGAAACTTCTAACTGCCCAGTGCACTACTTCATTGTATTGAAATGCCAATCAATTTTTGATAGGCGCTTCGTGACGTCGACTGTACGGCACTTGAAAAAACTATCGCAATTTAAATGCCATGCACTGCACAAACAGACGTTATGCAAAGGTGTCAATCACAGGCGCCTAGGAGCACACATTTTGCTGTAGCATGGTGTAAAGACTGGCTCAGTAGCAATTACAGCAATGAACCCGGTGAACCATATAAAAGAACAATTTGGTTTATAAGTTCTCGGTAAAACCCAACTAACCTTTTTCCGATTAATATTTGGAAGACGCGGCTAAATTTCATTTTAACGGGGCTTCTATGTGCGGCTCACTGCTACATATTTTCGCTGCAGACTGGCCAACGAACGTTGGGGCGTCCGCCTCGGCCTCTCTTTTATATAAACCGCACTCCAATGTATTTACTGTACTGAGCATACGCTTTTTAATACCCCAAGTCATTGCTGAAATGCGCAGAGTCTTAGATCTCGCAGCAGCGTTGGCTATCGCTTGCCTTACTCCAGCCTGTGCGTCTTCGATCGCAGATGGCTCCAACGATTCCGGCGATAATTGCGAGTTGGATTTTGGTGATTGGCCCTGTGCCGGTGTCCCAAAGTGGGAAGGGTGGCCATCGGTTTCGGCCCCTCCAGGCTTTCTGACGACTTGCAAGCCCGACAATGCACAGCCAACATGGGGAGGATGGCCCACACTCCCTTGCCCAGACGACTGGCCTCACCCGAGTCCCGTGTACACTAGCTCTTTCTCTTGGCCACAATGGACTCATACCGAAGATTGTCCCGGTAATTGGCCGCAGCCGACGATCCCTGTATGGTCTGGGTTCCCCAGCAAGTCTTGTCCCTCCGATTGGCCTCATCCTACTCCTGTGTGGCCGACGTGGCCCGGGTGGCCCCATAATCCATGCCCAACCAATTGGCCATGGCCCACCACTAGTTGTGGTCCCGGTACAAACACGCAGGTATCCACCACATCAACTCCTTCACTAGCCTCACAAATGACTTCTGTCTCTTCAGAATCTCCGTCGAAGTCATCTGGCGGGTCCAGGACTTCCAAGTCTACTGGAGACTCTTCTAAGGTATCGTCCAGTGAAATCGCTTTCTCTTCAACCTCAAAGCTGGGCCGCCTTAGCTCGTCTGCAGGGTCACATTCAGGTGTGGTTTCCGCTTCGTCTCCAGGTTCAATGGCTCACTCGTCAGCCGCTGGTGCTTCGAGCGCCTCGTTTCAGGCTTCGAGTGCTAAGCATTCCTCTTCAGCTTCCCATTTTTCTTCTTCTACTTCGAGAGCCTCGTCATCAGCCTCGGGGGCCTCTTCTGAAGCTACAAGCCATTCCTCTGCGGGCGCCAGCGCTTCTTCTCCGGCTTCGATGGCCTCTTCTGAAGCTACAAGCCATTCCTCTTCAGGAGCGCGTGCTTCTTCTCCGGCTTCCAGGGCCTCCTCTGCAGTTGAGAGTGCCTCCTCGCTAGCTTCAAGTTCTTCTCAAGCTTCAAACCATTCCTCAAAAGGTGTGACTGCTTCATCGCCAACATCGAAGGCCACCTCTGCAGTTGAGAGTGCTTCGGATCAAGCTTCAAGTGCTGCGTCTCCATCTCCGAAGGATACCTCTGAAGCTACGAGCCATCCCTCTTTTGGCGCGAGTGCTTCTTCTCCAGCTTCCAAGGCTACCTCTGCAGTTGAGGGTGCCTCATCGCTAGCTTCAAGTGCTTCTCAATCTTGGCCAGCTTCGAAGGCCACTTCTGCAGTTGAGGGCGCTTCCTCACTAGCTTCATGTGCTTCTCAAGCTTGGCCAGCTTCGAAGGCAAACTCTGCATTTGAGAGTGCTTCGTCTCAGGCTTCAAGTGCGTCCCATCCTGCTTCGAAGGCCTCCTCATCTGGCACGGGCCCTTCAAGCGTCTCCTCTCTAGTTTCAATTGCTTCTTCTGAAGCTCAAAAACATTCCTCCTCAACTTCCAGTGCTTCGTCTTATGCCTCGAGGGCCATCTCCTCAGTTGAGAGTGGTTCCTCTCAAGCTCCGAGTGCGTCGTCTCCAGTTTCGAAGGCCACATCTGAGGCTGAGGGTGCCTCCTCTCTAACTTCAACTGCTTCTCAAGCCTCAAACCGTTCCACCAAAGATGTGACTGCCTCATCGCCAGCTTCAAGTGCTTCTCAAGGTTCAACCCATTCCTCTAAAGGTGCCAGTCCTTCATCTCCTGCTTCGAGGGTATCCGAAGCTTCTAGACATTCTACTTCAGCTTCCAGTGCTTCGTCTCCTACTTCGCAAGCCACATGTGCAGTTGAAAGTGCTTCGTCTTCTGCTTCGAGGGCCCGCTCCTCAGTTGCGGGAGCTTCTTCTCCAGCTATGAGTGCTTCATCTCTACCCTCGAGGGCGTACTCATCAGTTGAGGGCGCTTCCACACAAGCCTCAAGTGCCTCGTCTCTGGCTTCAAGTGCTTCATGTGAAGCTTCAATACATTCCTCTTCAGACTCGAGTGCTTCCTCACCCCCTTCAAAGGTCTTCTCGTCCGGCACAGGTCCTTCAAGTGCATCTTCTCGAACTTCGAGTTCTACTTCTGAAGCTTCAAGACATTCCTCTTCAGCGTCTCCACCTTCGGGGGCCTCTTCTGAAACTTCAAGCCATTCAAATTCAGGCACGAGTGCGTCCTCTCCAGCTTCGAGGGCTTCTTCTGAAGCTTCAAGCCATTCTACTTCTCCAGCTTCGAACGCCTCCTCTGCATTTGAGAGTGCTTCGTCTCAGGCTTCAAGTGCTCCGCAACCTGCTTCGAACGCGTACTCATCTGGCACGGGTCCTTCCAATGCTTCGTCTCCTGCTTCGGAGGCCTCTTCTGAAGCTTCAAAACATTCCTCTTCAGCTTCCAGTGTTTCGTCTCCTGCTTCGACGGCATCTTCTGAAGCTTCAAGCCGCTCATCTTCAAGCGTGAGTGCTGCTTCACCAGCTTCGATGGCCTCGTCTGTAGTTGAGAGTGCCTCCTCTCAAGCTTCGAATGTGTCCTCTCCAGCTTCAAGGGCCACATCTGCAGTTGGGGATGCCTCGTCACTAGCTTCAAGCGCTCCTCAAGCTTCAAGCTATTCCTCTAAACGTGTGAATGCTTCGTCGCCAGCTTCAAAGGACACCTCTGCAGTTGAAGGTGCCTCCTCGCGAGCTTCGAGTTCCTCTCAAGCTTCAAGCCATTCCTCTAAAGGTCCCAGTCGTTCATCTCCAGCTTCGAAGGCAACCTCTGCAGCTGAGGGTGTTTCCTCTCTAGCTTCAAGTGCGTCGTCTCCAGCCTCGAAGTCGTCCTCATCTAGTACGGCCGCAAGTGTCTCATCTCTAGCTTCGAGTGCTTCATCTCCAGCTTCGAGTGCCTCGTCCCCAGCTTCGAAGGTCTCCTCTGCAGTTGAGAGTGCTTCGTCTCAAGCTTCAAGGGTGTCGTCTCATGGAGCTTCAAAGGCCACCACTGTAGTTGAGGGTACTTCTTCGCTAGCTTCAAGTGCTTCTCAAACTTCGAAGATCTCCTCGTCAGGTATGGGTGCTTCAAGTGGATCGTCTTCAGCTTCGAGTGCTCTGTCTCTGGCTTCTATGGCCTCGTCGTCTCTGACAGATGCTTCAAGTGTTTCGTCTGACGCTTCAAGGCATTCCTCTCCAGCTTCAAGTGCGACGGCTTCTTCAGCCTCGATGGCCTTGTCCTCAGTTGAGGGTGTCTCATCTCAAGATTCAAGGGCAACCTCTCCAGCTTCGAAGGCCTCCTCATCAGCTACAGGAACTTCTTATCATGCTTCGAGCGCCTCATATGCTGCCCCGAGTACCTCTTCTCCTGCTTCGAGTGCTTCGTCTCCGGCTTTGAAGGCCTCCTCGTCAGCTGCGGGATCCTCTTCTCCTGCTTCGAGTGTATCGTCAGCTGCTCCGACTGCTTCGGCTCCAGCTTCGGATGTTTCGTCTCCAGCGTCGAAGGCATCTTTGTCAGGTATGGGTGCTTCAAGTGGTTCCTCTCCAGTTTCCAGTGCCTCCTCGTCAGGTATGGGTGCTTCAAGTACCTCGTCTCCTGAGTCGAACGCCTCCTTGTCCGATATGAGTGCTTCAGGTTCCTCGTCTCCCACTTGGACTGCCTCATCTTCTGCTTCAAACGCCGCCTCGTCAGGTATGGGCGCTTCAAGTTCCTCATCTCCTGCTTCGACTGCCTCCTCGTCAGGTACGGGTGCTTCAAATTCCTCATCTCCCGGTTCGAATGCCTCCTCGTCAGGCATGGGTGCTTCAAGTTCCTCGTCTCCTACTTCGACTGCCTCATCTTCTGCTTCAAACGCCGCCTCGTCAGGTATGGGTGGTTCAAGTGCCTTGTCTACTGCTTCGATTGCTTCGTCTCCAACTTCTAGGGCCTCCTCGTCAACCGCGGGGGCTTCTTCTCGTGCTTCGTCTGCTTCGTCTTCCAGTTCGGGTGCTCCGTCTCTTGCGTCCACGGCCACCTCGTCAGCTGCGGGATCCTCTTCTCCTATTTCGATGGCCCCTGCAGGAGCTTCTTCTCATGCTTTGAGTGCCTCATCCGCTGCTTCGAGTGCTTCGTCTCCTGCTTCGAAGGCTTCCTCGTCAGCAGCCGGAGCTTCTTCTCCTGCGTCGAGTGTTTCGTCCACAGCTTCGAAAGCCTCCTTGTCAAGTGTGGGTGCTTCAAGTGCTTCGTCTCCTGCTTCAAGCACTTCATCTCCTGCTTCGAGAGCATCCTCTCCTGCTTCGAACGCCTCCCCGTCAGGTATGGGTACTTCAAGTGTCTCGTCTCTGGTTCCGAGTGCTTCGTCTCAAGCATTGAGTTCCTCGTCTCCTGCTTCGTTTCTAGCTTCCAAAGCCTCCACGTCAGCTGCAGGAGCTTCTTCTCCTGCTTCAAGTGCCTCATCTCCCGCTTCGAAGTCCTCCTCGTCAGTCGTGGGATCTTCTCCTGTTTCGAGTGTTCCGTCTCCTTCTTCGGATGTATCGTCAGCTGCTTCGAGTGCCTCATCTCCTGCTTCCAGTGTGTCATCAGCTGCTCCGACTGCTTCGTCTCCGGCTTCGAAGGCCCCCTTATCAGCCGCGAGAGCTTCTTCTCCTGCTACGAGCGTTTTGTCTCATGCTTCGGGTGCATCCTCAGCTGCGCCGAGTGCCTCATCTCCGGCTTCAAGTTCTTCGTCTCCAAATTCGAGGGCCTCGAATATATCCTCAAAAGCTGCAGGAACCTCCTCTCAGACTTCGGGCGCCTCGTCTTCTACTTCGAGTGCTGCCTTGCTAGCCTCAGTTGGCTCAGTGTCAGCATCGAGTGCACCAACTTCAGCACCAGCTGTTCCTTCGGTGGTAGGCCCGTCAGTTATAGCCAGTACTTCGTCAACCTCGGGAGATTATTTGTCAATCTCAGGAGCCTCGTCCTCAGCCCCGGCTGCATTCTCGTCCGCCCCAATTAGCTTGCCGACCTCGATGCCCCCGAGCGGCTCATTGAAACCAACTGAAAGCTTCTATTTTTCCAACACAAGTCAAGCAGTGCCATCCCTGGGCTCCTCTTCTAGTTTAACCGCCTTGTCATCTACAAGTGGAACGCCATCAGCTGCCTCCTCGATTCCAAGTGGTTCACTTTCTACCGCATGTAGTATTTCATCCGTGCCTGGTTCGTCCGTTACTCAACAAAGCAATCCATCTTCCGCTGGTGGACCATCAACTACCTCTGAAGGCTCGCAATCGACTTCCAGTGCCTCTTACGCAACTCGTGACTCGGGTCTCACCGCAAGTCGCTCTTCATTGGCTACCGGTGGATCGTCACTGGTCACAACTAGCTCTTCACCTAGTACAGCCGACTCGTCAGCGCCTGCAACGGGATCGACTCAGAGTTCATACACTGCGACTGTGAACACGCCCCGTACAGTGTCATCAAGTCCCACCGAGAGTTCAGACTTGCCAATTACTCCCCTCTCGTCAATTGAAATCGCATCCGTCACGTCTCTCCCTGCCCAGTCTTCTGGACAGTCGTCGCCTCACTCTGCCGGCAAGTCTCTACAAGCTGCTCCATCTAACGGAGGTGGCTATTCTTCACAGATTATTACAACCACCGTTACAACTTCGGGTGCTGTCGAGAGCAGCTCAAAAGGCTCAATCGCCCCAATTCCTCCCAATGAGAGCTCTCCATCAACGTCAGCAACTGGCTCCATTCCAATTAAGTCAGGAACAGCGCCACCTGCTTCTGTTGGAAGCGGTACTACGAGCACTGTCGTGACGACAAGTGCAGTTGAAGCTGCGTTGACCAAATCTTTGTCGTCTGCTTTCGGAAACGCAGTAGAATCTTCGGTGCCAGAGAATCCAGTTAGAACTACTAATCTCAGCTCACCCGGGCAGGAGAATTCAGTCGTACCCATCCAGACGTCATCAACCTCAGGTGGTGAGGTACCCGTACCGGTCATTTCCAACCCACCAGGCTCTCTGAGTAGTTTGAAACCATTGACTAGTGCGCCCTATTCGTCTGGTCAATCGGGAGAGTCATCCTCTATATCCACACAGTATCCGCAAGCGCCGGGTGGACAATATCCAAGCGCGTCTGTTGAACAGGCCAACGCTGCTTCGGCGGTGCTACGTCCTCGCTCACTCGCAATGACAGGCATTGCCGCTGTTTTTATTCTTCTTCTCTAGACATATATTTGACATAATTTACGCAATTTTCCGGTTATAACCATATCTTTGGGTTTCAACAATGTGACGAGGGCGCATACATAATGCAAGCTAGTTACCCGGTTATATTCTCATGTGAGCGTTGAAGAGCTCTCACTTTCCTGTCTTTCATCTGTTAAACAATGTCTGGACGCCAAGGCGGAAAGCTGAAGCGTAAGTGAGCCTGTACTTACTTATCGAGCTCATACATGTGGACCAATATGATAGAATTTTAAGGCGGATCTAACACCAGCTCTCAAGGCTCCCAAGAAGAAGCAGGATGATGAATTTGAGGACGAATCAGACAAGGCTTTCAAGGCTAAGCAGAAGGCTGATGCCCAGGCTCGGAAGGAGATGACTGCAAAGGCGTCAAAGGGTGGCGTGTTTGTGAGCGGCGGTATCAAGAAGTAAGTATTGTGAAATTGTTCCACCTATGGAGTTTAAGGCTTCTAACAATCAGATCTGGAAAGAAATAACTTTTATAATCTTGCCCAAGTAGTTCAAATGATGGTTGTGACGTATTTTAGAGTAATACTTCTCCCGTAAGATAGCAACCGAGCTGAAAATCAGCATACTGCGGAAGCTCTGAGTAGCACCGAGCGTTGAATGATATCCGGGTAACTTTGGGATCGTAGTGCTCCGCCATCAGCTGTAGCTGATCAAGGAAGCTATCAAAGCCACGGCCTTTTGATTAGGAACTATCCCATCAAGCGGATATCGCGAATGGCAGACATCCCAGAGTTGTGGCAACTTTTGTAATTGCCGTTATCTGTGGCTGTTTTTGTGCTTCATTGTTGTGATAAATAGCGAGACGCACAATGGGATTACTCAAGGACGCTGACAAGGAGAAAGTGAAGCGCGCAATCCCAAAAGTTTCAAACAAGATTGTAGATGCAACAGTTGCTCGTCTTTATATTGCACATCCGGATCCGGCCTCGTGGACTTATACTGGATTGTCTGGCGCCCTTGCACTCGTCAATGACCTAGTAGGAAACACATTTTTCCTGAAACTTGTGGATATATCAGTACGTACATGTACCAATTTGGTGTTATTTTGTGCTGTCTCGGCGTGTGACCTATATCACCCGGAATGGGGATCAAAACTAACGCCAGGGAAGTCGAGGTGTTATTTGGGACCAGGAGCTGTACATTGATTTTCACTACAACCAGGATAGATCCTTCTTTCACAGTTTTGAACTTGAAGATTGTTATGGTGGGCTACTGTTTGAAGACGAGTCGGAAGCGTCGAAGTTTTTCAAAAAGGTCACGCATAAGGAAAAGTATGCTTCTAAGGCGACTTTGAACAATAAAGCGGCCATTGCCCTAAAAAAGGCCCCCACCCAACCAGCAGCGCCTGGTCCTCGGGGAGATCCTACAGGATCTTTGAGGAGAAGAAAGCATCTCGAGGGCCAGATTTATTATGATGGCGACCCTCCTGTAGAGTGGAGGTCACTATATGCAGAGCTTGCTGCAGCAGGAATCAGCGAAGAAATGATTGCAGAGAATCGCGAATTTATAAAAGACTATATCAAACAGCAAGGTGG
>JAJLWU010000170.1:0-19064 GCA_030570855.1 Tardiomyces digboiensis | reverse complement strand
GTGAAGCCTTTGGACCCATTCTTGAAGCTCTAGAATCCAGTTGAGACATTAAAAGCTCAAATGCATTCCTCACCGAGTCCAGTTGAAAACTAAACAACCTTCTTTGCCTATTTATTATTGTGATCATAGTTTTCACCTCGAGCCTGTGGCCCTGTCCCCAGGGACCAAACCACGCGGGGTACAGCAACATGACTTCTGCTTCACTTATATGGAACTCATCATCATCCGTCGGTATCGTATTATAGCAGACCTTTTCTGTACCTGTGTCAATACAATCTACGCTCGTATCGCAATCATCATCACCACTCTTTATTGGCGTCAGTTGGTCACGTTGGTCTGTTATTAGTCCCAGTAAAGATAAGGATCTATATAACAACGACGCGCACATTCGGACGAAAACGCAACTGTGGACGCTGCCGGGGACTCTGCAGGCAGCATGTCTACCATATTGGAAACGGTGCTGGCCGTCACCCAATGTCAGGGCTCGCGTAGTCGGCATTGCGCGCCGGGGTCACTAGCTCTGGAGCATTACTACGAGATCTTGAAGGTTCATCTCTTTTGCGGGCAGGTCGCGTATGCTCCCTTAAATTCGCAGCAACATGACAATGCATATAATTACTGCATAATGCACATATTTCGTCTACGTAAGGGCTTAGCCCTATTGAGTGACCACTATTTGACAAATTGGGAATGAAAATCATTCCAGGAAATACTCTAGCAAGGCACACGACTCCCATTTTCGAGGCTTACAGTTGAGGTAGCTAGAATCACAGTTCGACTGCCACACAAAAATGGTATGTGTAATTGAGGCTTGGTGATATGCTTGTGGTGTTGTCACGTTATAAGGATCTATCGTGGGTCTGGAGTATTTTTCTTGATGTTTTGAGGCGTTCGGCGTATGTGTAACCGCTAAACAAGAGCATCGCACGGTTGGAGCCGAGAACAAGCAAAAGGCAAGGATAGATTATACTAGTTTATAAAGGAAGAATGTAATCTTGCCCGGCGTGTTGTGCAGGTATTTCTGAACTTGTTTTTCTTGTGGACAGTTGCTAGAGTTTCAAAGTGTCTTGGGTCGATAGGAGCCTATCGTATTGAACCGGAGGAGGCAGAATTCGAAAGGACTCATTACTAACGTCAGAGCGACGCTGTTACGATTCGCACCCGCAAGTTCATCAGAAACCCTCTGTTGGCTCGACGACAGTTTGTCATCGACGTCCTGCACCCCAACCGTGCCAACGTCTCCAAGGATGAGCTCCGTGAGAAGCTCGCCACTCTCTACAAGACCGAGAAGGATGCCGTCTCGGTCTTTGGCTTCCGCACCCAGTTTGGTGGTGGCAAGTCGACTGGTTTTGGTCTGATTTACGACTCGGCTGAGGCTCTCAAGAAGTTCGAGCCTCGCTACCGTCTTGTCCGATACGCTTTGGCTGAGAAGATCGAGCGTACCTCGAAGCAGCAGCGTGCCCAGAAGAAGAACCGTGGCAAGAAGATCTTTGGTACCGGCAAGCGACAGGCCAAGCGCACCCGTGGAAAGGACTAAATGTAATCTGTCTGCATGTAATTATAAAATCGCTCACGAATTGGTTCTTGAATCGGTTATTTAGGGTCGACAGTAGTAATCTTGTTACGCGCATACATCATTGCGAAACTGGGATTTCACGTGGTCACATAGGACCCCACGGCTATCCTGTAGTAGACACGACCTGCACACTTCCTTCAAAGTCGAGTACTTTGGAGTACCTCGAACAACTGAACCACAGCAATGACAGCTGATGAGACAACTGGTAAGCCACTGTCTGTTGCAAGCAAGATCCCTAGTGGTTTGATCGCAATTCACCACTTGGCTAGACGAGAGCATTGATAGCTCTAGTTGATGACCTGCATGGTGGAACACCGTTCATTGGCCCTTCATTTACATATGTCTTAGTGCTTTTATTAGTGATTTATTGGAGCATTCGGAGCATGTGAGAGTGCCCTTGATAAGTTTCACGCGATCACCTGGTACTTTGCAAGCTAACCACAGTCACGGCTCCAGACTCACCATCTCGGCGAGAACTTCAAGTCAATGAGAAAATAATAAATGAGGGTAAGAGTTCCAAGAATATGTGGCTACTCGATATATTCTAATTACAGAATACAAAGTTTGGAAAAAGCAATCTCCTTTCCTCTATGACGTGCTCCTAACTCGAGCACTCGAGTATCCGTCCCTTACGGTGGAGTGGCTGCCAGATGTAGCAAACGGCGGCTACTTTGATACTTGGATGTTGCTCTTAGGAACACATACCTCACAAAATGATAGGGATTATGTGATGACGGCCAAAGTGGATCTGCCCAAGAGCACGTACGACGGCGAAGAGGGTGAGCTTGACAATAGAATTAGCGTTTCTCAGAAGATCGATCATGAGGGTGAGGTTAATCGTGCACGGTTTATGCCTCAAAACTCGAGCATAGTTGCTACGCTTGCTCCTTCGGGCGATGTTCTTGTCTTTGATCGATCTGACGTGCCTTCGGAGTCCACCGATAACAAGTGTATTCCAAAGTATCGGCTAAAGCACCATGCAAAGGAAGGCTGGGGCCTTGATTGGTCATCCCTTCAAAAGGGGTGGCTAGCAACGGGTGCTGAAGACTCATCAATGGCCCTATGGGATGTCACATCTACCAGTCCCGAGAAGCCGATCTACGTGTTTAGCGACCACGATGCTATCATTAACGATGTGGCTTGGTCCAGGACTCGGTCGTACATGGTGGGCTCTGTTTCAGATGACCAGTCTATCAAGCTTTATGATTCGCGAAGTGGTGAGCTTATAACTACGGTTGCGGGGGCTCATTCAGCAGCCATCAATGGGATCAATTTCAACTATACGCACGAAAACCTGCTTGCGACTGCTTCTTCTGACGACACTATCGGCATTTGGGACCTTCGCAATCTCGCTGCACCGGTCGCATCCCTTCGTGGGCATGCATCAGACGTGTCTGGTGTCATGTGGTCACCACACGACACGAGCGTGTTGGCGTCAGCTGGCTATGATCGTCGCTTGATGATTTGGGACCTTTCGCGAATTGGCGAAGAGCAGACTGCCGAAGAAGAGCAAGAAGGTCCCTCTGAGCTCATTTTTATCCATGGTGGTCACACAAACAAGATCTCCGACTTCTCATGGCATCCGAAGTTGCCGTGGACTCTGGCTACCGCATCAGAGGACAATATAGTCCAGGTCTGGAAGATATCAGGTAGCATTGTTGACAGAGAAGAGGACAACGACACCATGGACGAGGAAAGTTCGTAGCTGTGGGTGACCGCGACGTATGTAATTTTTAATTAACATACGTGAGTTACCAAAGCCAGAGCCAATGCAGTCATTTGTCGGTGACATAATACTAGAATTGAAGCGGATCAAATTCTCAGCGTTGTTTGAGGATACGTAGGCGTTCGTGCTGGTATACAGACTCTAGCTCTTCTTCAAGGGCTGCCAGTTCTTCTTGGATGCGGGTATCTCGCATTTCAACCTCCTCCGTCAAGATAGACTGCCATCCATTATGTTTGAGACACTTGCGCTTCTCCACAAGGCATACCTCATCGCTGTTTGGCAGAGATTCGTCATTAGCATGCTGTTCAATAAATAAGACCGCCTCATTGTCTATATCTATGCGCTGTAGCTTATAGTCATATCCGCAAGTGTCCCTCTTCTTCACATTTGTCCCTTTCGCTAGATCTTCACTAATCCTCTTTGCCCTGTCCTTGCACAGCTTGATGTACTTTTTTAGCGACTCCAAAGACTTTGATGTATCCTGTAGGTCTTGCTGTCGTTGTTGGATCCGGCCCAATATAGCCGGGTCGGTATGCCGAATGACATCTTCTTGTGGTACAAATGGCATCTTGGAACCTAGATCTTTAAATGCGTTCAGGCTCGGGCTCGATCGCACTAGTTTTGCAAGCTGCTCGCGCGTTATTCCAGAAGTATCTCGAAGCTGAGCCTGAAAAAACATGATCCCGTGCTGCGGGGTACAATATTTAGACTTGATGCTGACGTCGGCCGGAAATTCGCACGATGGCAGCCTGCACTTTGGCTTCCATTGGCTTAGATGTCCCTTCTCCTGACACCTTGGGCAAGCGAACTTGACGACCAGTTGTGCCTTTACCTCGTCCATTTTAACGCACTCTCCGTGAAACCAATCGTCGCAAAAGTCACATCCAATCATCCACTCCCCATTGTCGGGCTTCCTGCAAATACAGTATATTTGCTCCCCTTTGTCATTGTATTTAGCCTCCTCTGCACTCCTTTCCTTCTTGACTCTCTTGACTGCTTTCTTCTTGATTTCTGCGACGGGGTGAGCCTGTGAACTATGTGTGACATTCTCCTGCTGTATGATCTTGAGGGTTTCCAGGCGCTCGGTTTCGCTCATGGGCGGCTCAGGAGACACTGTCGCCTCGGATGACGAGCGTCCTTTTCTTTCATCGTCGCTTGCCACCATTGTTGGTTGTCTTGGTCGCATCTAGCGTCAAAGACGTGTTTAGATGTAATCGTCCGTAACAGCCGTGCATGCCTGATATCGCGGTTGAACCTACAACATCAAAATATAAATTACGAGAGATTAGGCACGCTACTGGATTTGACCGTTGTGACCTACCGATCCAAATGACAAACAGTAGCCTACCTGTATTGAAAGACCTTACACGCGGTATACGGACCCAAATAAGCAGTTACATACCTAGGGCTTCACTCACCAAATCGTACTGCGATGCAAGCCAACCTTCAACCTGGGGCTGGCTACTGATGTTGTACAACGATATCACGGAAAGTACAGACGGAATGATGACTGCCGCGCATTTGTACCAGCGAAGATTCTTAGAGTAGAGCGAAAGCCACTTCGCCCAGCCATATACAGCATGATACGCCGCTAGCGATGCCATCAAGGTCATACTAGCTGCCGGTACCAGTCCCTTGCGATGAAGGGAATACACTATATAGTCAACCGAGACAAGAGACGAATCGCCTAGCACAAACAAGGGCCCTAGTCGCGTTGCAGTAAAATGACCTGCCACCAATGGGACCAGAATCCACCCGACGAGAGACACACTATTCAAGTTAAATCGCCACTTGTCATAGTACTTCTTATTGTGGTAGACATTGTGCGAACGCAAAACGAACCCAGACGCGACGTGCAAGAACAGAGACCCAAACACTAATACAGGCTCCACGTAATGGGCTTGGTAAATCGCATTAGTGAATTTGAAGACCGAATGAGCGGCCGGAACACTGATTGCGGGTGTTACCACCATGGCAGACATATGCAGTGTCAGAAACCCCGAAAACGCCCAACTTGAGTACTTTTGGATCTTTTGTGCTATTCGAAGAAACCTCGCCTGGTGTGGAAACGCCCGCGCAGAGGGCCCCTCATCAGGAACTTCCATTGGCTCAGGTACAATATCTGCTAACTTCTCGTCTTCCGGGGACATCGTTTACGCGGGGCCTCATTGGATCATAGGACGTAAACTTAAAAAACACGTCAGCCGTGCGGTGGGGCACGACAACTAACGATCGCCCATCGGCCGCCCGATCCGAGCCGCCTCCCAGGGTCCACTCTCGGGGGAAGATTGAACGGACAGCCCTGATACTATTTTGTCATTATCGCATCTATTACTACTAATTAAAAAAACATACACACCCGAAAATGTGTTCGAATGGCTTTAGATAAGAGGAATACCGTAAATAGCGCCAAAGGTCCCGGACCGTCTGCTCTTTTACATGCAAAAGATTTTCCCAGGGCCCTAGAGCCCCGGTTTGTAATATAGAAAAGGCGCCCTACTGCAATTGGCGGTCGCGGATCTGGCGTTGTTTCTGGATCTCAATGACGCTCTCAATTTTGGACAGAGCCAGCTCAAGAAGTTCCTTACGCTGCTGAAGTTCGATGTGTCGCTTGATCTTCGGATCTTGCTTAGCGAGCGCCTCGACTTGCTCGTCAGTCAAATTCTTGCCCAGACGGTTGTCGAGCTCACGCGGGAAGTTGTAATAGAAGTCCGAAAGAAGCTCTACGTTCAGGAAAAGCACTGCTGTTTGAGTCAGTTTGTCAGCCACAACGTCTAGAAACACTTCAGGGCAGTAGTACTTGCTGTCCTTGGACCGGCACTGACGCGACTTCACTGCTGCCATGCGCATCCGAAGGATGTCAGCTCGGTCCCGAAGGAAAACTGCGTCACGGCCTTTTGCCAGAAGAGCAGTCGAAAATCCAAAAGCTTCAGTCCCTTCGACTGGCTTGACATTTCCTCCCTGAGCGCGAGTCGCGTCGATGAACTTAACAACCTGCTTAAGCTTACCAGTCCCAACTGCCCGTTTTATGCTATTGTATGAATCCTCACACTGCCTCAACTCTTCTTTCAACAGGTTATAGGCATGGTCCCGCGACGTCACCCATTCACGGTCCTCTACCTCAACCTCATACTTGTATGGCTTGATACAATTCTCCACTTGATCAGCTGTTGAGTAGAACCGCATATTGAGTATGTCGGACGTAGCCTCTAAAATTGCATTGCGAGCAAATGGATGGCTGCGAAAAGCCGTCGCACTCGTCAACTGGTCCATTTCGTTGGTGATGGCGTTGATAACAAGAGTCGTGGCCATTCGGCCAACGCCAAGCTTCGTCAGGCTCGAGGAAGCAGCATCAAGCTTACGCTGCCAGTAGACGTCGTCAGGCGCCGCTTGGGACAGCTCCGACAGTCGCGGTTCAACGATATCAGACTCCGAATTGGCGAGATCCGGTGGCAAGGGCCTATTCCAGTATCGCTGCGCAAGCAAGTCTAGGACCCGTTGGTCGAGCTCACTCTTGAGCAATTTACGAACCTGGTCACGGCCCAACCTTCCTGAAAGCTCTTTGAAGGCGAGTTTGAAACTGTCCACAGACCCAGCAAGATACGTCTGTGGAGTGAGCGACCGATCGTTATATTCCACCTTGAACTGGTAAGCTGATTCCTCGAGCTCCATACGGATATTTTCAGCGGTTGGCTGCATTGCTTCGGCCATAGTCTTTTCCAGCACCATCATCAGCTTCTTGCGCAATTGTATTGTGCCTGTGGTGCACGAGCTATACACCGGGTGCTGGTTGAAAAAGTGATTTTCATTTTGTGCAACCACGGCCGTGATGGACGACGTACGGCGGAACAGACCGCCTGCCGTAGATGGAGCGCGTGTAATCACGCCAACGTATCCCATCTTTAGAGGGTAGGACTCATTGGTAAGAATCGCGTAACCACGCTCTTGGTCAACAAGATCCATCTTCGTAATGACGCCAATAGTACGCTCGCCACGAGGATCGACACGTCGAGATGCCCGTAGCGCCGATGAGTTAGCCAGATCGACATCGGCAGCCGAAATGGCCAAGATCACATTGGGTGCTTGTATATATTTCTCACACAGCTGGGAAATCCGCTGCTTGAGTGAATTAGGCTGATCTGACGCGGTAACCTGAATATAGCCGGGCAAATCTATTAGGGTCAGATCGGGAACGTTTGGTGAGTAAATGCTAAGTTGAATAGGATCGTCTGAAACAACGTCTGCGTCGGGGACCGCCAGATTGAGCTCTGTTAGCGTCCGCTGAATGTCACTAAAGTCTGTAATCTTTCCTAGACCCAGGGCGGGAAACTCGCCGTACTCAGCTGCCGACTCCGGCGTATTAATGAGTGTCAGCTCAATTGGTCGGCGAGTCACCATGTTGTTCCCCTTTGGCAGGAACTCGTGTCCAACAATTGCCTCAAGAACACTCGACTTGCCGCTGCTCTGTGACCCGATTACAACAATTGAAGGCAGTTTCAGAGTATCGGACTCGTCAACTTTGCTGAGGATGTTGCGAATCTCTATCATCTTCTTTGTCAAAATCATCATTTGCTCCTCATCTGGTATATCGTCATCTCGCCCTTTGAGCGCAACAGCAGCAGCAGCTCCAGCCAACGCAGCCTCCCCACCGTCATGCCCTCCATTGCCGCCGTCAGAGTTTTCTCCAGTACTTTCGCTACCGTTTCCCGACCCTTTGGCAAACATCCCGTTCAAGTCCGGAGCCTCAAACCCGTCTATAGTATCTTTAATACTTCTAAAAGTGTCACCCAGCCACTCTCCTGCTTGATTTATCTTGTCCGTCGTATAGCTGTGGACCTCTTGAACTTTATAGTTGACGTACGCAGCACCTCCGACAACTGCGCTGCCGAGGGCCGCTGGAACCCGTACAGCTTTACCCAAAATCTTTCCAAACGTACCCATGCTGATACTGCGGATGCCAATTGGAGTTCCAGGCGTATGAATTGCTCTTGAGTAGCGCAAACGGCCTGCCATCAGTAGTCCTTGATTTCCACTCAGGCCCCGTGTCAGCAAGCCTCTGACCAACACGCCTCCAGGCGCTCTGTTGCGCATGGCGGCTCTAAGACTAAACAGTCCATGTCTTCCTATTAGAGCGCCTACCATTGCTATATTGTTGCACACAAACACATTTAGCAGGTAGCTGTTCAAAAAAAAGTTGTTGCCACACATCGCGTGGTTCACTTTACGAGGCTAATCTCTATGACAACGGGACATAAACGGAAAATTATGCTGAGAGTAACTGATTTATTTTGCACTGCTGGCGGCGACGTAACGTAATTCACTCCGAGAGCCTGACTATTGTGACTATTGACAACTAGATAGGTCCGCTTTATATTGGATTTAAGCAGATTCGTGCACAATGCTTGGAAAATTGCTGTATGGTACGTGTTTGAAAAGTGGTTGGCTAGATTTGGCCATGTTGACAATGGGCGAGCACTTTAGCACTTCAATTGCAAAGCTTCCAGGCTGTTACGCGTTGAGTTAAACTGATGTTATTTCTCTGCCAACTAATCAACAGTGATTGTTCTTGCCCTCAATGCAGTAGCTATTCTAAACGAGGAGCGGTTCCTGGCACGACTAGGATGGACAGGAGCGGACAACCAAGGATTTGGGGCGTCACCAGGGGAAGAGTCAGTAAAGGCAAGGCTGGTGTCACTTATAAATGCTGTGCGAACAGTCATGAGGCGTAAGTATAACGCAAAACCTTGTCTCTGAGCACATGGCTAACGACAGCATTCCTGATAGCACTAAACATAATAATTATTGTATACGAGCTGCTACTTGGGTAAGATCAGGTCTGGTCGTGAAAACCGCCGGAATATCGACTCCTCGGTATCATCAGCTTGGTGCAACTATGAGATGAGCCACCTCCAGAGAGGTGACGGTCGTATAACGCCAGCTTACAGGCGACTGCAAAGTACAGCACACAAGTCTATTGTTCAGCTATAAAATACCTGAATGCATTCATTAATAAATATGACCTAATTCATACAATAAAGTACAGACGCGAAGCTCAGTGCTCTCGTTTCTCTAGCGGGTTGTAGCGGAGGAACTTTTCAATAAGGTCGACGTGTGTCAGCTGGGATTAGCTTCCAATACTAGTTGTGCAAAAGACATTGTTGCAACTTACAATCATTCGACGGCAGCAGTATCGCTTCAGCTTCAGCTTATCAAGAGCGTCTCCCTCAGACAAGTTCTCGTCCTGGAGATACGACAGATAAGTGTCCCATTTGTCACCAATAACCTGTATGTTAATTTCCGCAAACACCTAAGCCCCTGCAGCAAAACTTTGTGGTAATTGCACGCTGACATAAACGGCAGCACACAACACGTCGAACAATAGAAGAAGGCAGTCGCCAAGAATCAAGAATTCATTTGCAATAACCCCGTAGAGGCAGGCTGGCAGGTGAAAACCAAGCTCGAGAGATGGGTCAAGATACCGTACATTATTATCGCAACCAGCCTGTAAAAGACAACAATGTACGCAATACACACCTTTCCACACGAAAAGCAACGAACTGGAATAATCATTGTTGGATGAGAGGTAACGACTGAACGTCAATCGTCAAATTTCAATCTATTTAACCTCCCAACCCTATTTGGATTTACATGCGTGAATATATGCAAAGAATTTGCCGCCCGCAAGACCCGTAAAATTCAAAAGTACTTGCAACACGGCAAGAGATACGTTCAGAGCTATGATTTATCGGCAAGTGGGCCACAGCGCTCTGCGGACAAATGCGATGTTTCGATTAGCCGGAAGTCTCCGGTTCTTTACGCCCAATGTGAAGACTAGCCATTACCCGTTGTCAGCGAAGTCTTTGTACAAGCCTGGCTTCCTTGGAAATGTTTGGAAAGGCCTGAGGCTGACAGATCCAGCCAAATTTGGAGGACTTCGAGTGTCCAAGCTTGCGGAAAGTAGCGCGCGACAGGCGAATCCCGCAGTCAAAAGAACATATGCTACGCATCGGGAGCTGAGGTACTCATCCGACTCGATTGGTGGCGGATTCTGGGGCAGATTCTGGCGAAACATAAAGTACCCTCTATTGTTTGCTGGAAGTGTGGTCGCATTCAACCATCTGGTGCTTCCATGGGCTTTTCAGATGCCCGGAATTTCTAGTCTTCGTCGACACCCGGACTATGTGGTATGGGGCTTAATGGCAATTAATGGTGCCGGGTTTCTCGCATGGAAGAGCGGGCGCTTTGCGTCTCGATTCATGTATCGCTACGGGCTACTGCATAAGGACCGCCAGTTTAATGTGTGGCAAATGCTGGGGTCTGCGTTTTCGCACCAGGAGCTGTGGCACGTTGGTCTCAACATGTTTGTGCTCTACCAGTTTGGTATGCCTGTCGCACGATGGATGGGCTCCGACCAGTTTCTGGCTGCATATATGGACGGTGCCGTGTTGAGCTCTCTCGGAAGTATTATGTTTCCGCTGCTGGCCCGAACGTTTGTTAATGTTCCGAGTCTTGGAGCGTCGGGTGCGGTGTTTGGCATCTTTGGCATTTTCAGCTACTTGGTCCCGCATGCTAAGCTTGCTCTGTTTTTCATTCCGCTACCAATTGGTGCTTGGGGGGTGTTTCTCGGCACACTTGCCTACAACGCTGCAGGCATCTTTTGGCGATTTGGAGGAAGCGACTACGCGGGCCATGTTGCCGGGTCGCTCGTGGGGATTGTGTGGGGCTGGCTTGTTAGCGAGCGTATTCGACGTCAGCGAGAGCGCGCTCGGGCAGCATCTCAGCACGTTTTTATACGGTGGTAGGGGAGTTTTCTGGAAGCGGGCTTGTACATAGAGTCTATTAGATGTATAAATATCATTAGATCGCATCGTTTGTCCAGCAATAAATATATCATATCTTGAGCGGGGGGGGGGGAGGGGGGGCAGATTGTGTAGAAAGCGTGCATGCAAAATGTGCTCTCGATGCCAACCAAACGGATCCACCATATATCGTCGAATGCCACAGCCGAAGAGAGAAAAGAAATCCCACTAGTCCTTGCGGAGGCCCTCACGAACAACGTAATAATCGCCATTGCTGATTGTAGCCAATTTCGTCGGTTGCCAACCAGTTCCCGCGGTCTCGGCACAAGTATCCTGACCTTCAACGGCAGCAGCAACATCCTCAAAATCGACAACCTGAGGCTCAGAAGACAGGCGAACCAAGGGCTGCACGTTTGTAGTGTCAACAGAAGCCAAGTGCTCTACAAACTGTAGCTGGGTCTCAAGTTCATGCAGAAGTTTCTCCTTGGCTTTGAGATCCCTGTTGACAGCACTGAACGCTGACTGACGAATAAGTTTAGTCAGAGTCTCCATAGAGGGCTTTTCCAAAGTCTCAGCAGCACTGGGATCCTTATGGAACAGTTCGGATACGCTCCACGTCGGCTGGGCAAGCAGGTCTGCAATCTCCTGGCGGCTCCCCAGAGCCCGCCCAACAACCTGCCGATAAGCTACAGCCATATCTGCGAATCCTGCTACACGTTTGCGAAATATAAGCCACTCGCGAGGCGCCGCCCCGCAGAGACTTTTATATGCAAGAATCATTTTGTGCTTATCCGAGCTTGACACGGGGCTGCAACGGATTTTCCTTCAGTAGCCGCGCGACAATGCCGTGCAGATTCCTGTTATGGAAATATATACGAAGGGAAATGGCACGAGATCTCCCTTTTGTCCCGTGCCAACCCCCCCACAGTGAGCGGGTATGGCAGTGGAAAGTGTATTCTCAAAGACCCGAGACATATATAGAGAGCAGAAGTAGTTAGGCTTTGCACTACTGTCATAGCGCCGATTGCCGGAGACTTGCAGCCACTTGTAGCACTCAAGTAGTTACTAAGCGCGTTAGAGCAAGCGAATTCGTAAATGTTTCGAGCTGGCCGCTGAGGATGAAGCTGTGGGCCTAACGGCTCAACGGCTGCTGATCGGTCAGCGAAGTAATCCTGGGCGCCCCAGGACCGCAGCAGGGCATGGTAACGACTATGGAATCATTGACGGTTTTCGGTAAAGATAATTTGTATTGAGAGAGTGTGGGGGACTTGCTGTATCAAAAGCACCGGTTCTCACTTGGCGGCACAATTCAGAAATCGCCCAGAGCCATAAACATCTCAACAGGTACTAGGAGCTCTTGTACAGCCATTGCATTGATTATCGGGTCCTTAGGCTAGTCCCAAATGTTAAAAAATTGCAAAGTATGGCGACTATTTAGGTAGCAACTTGCGAGTTGCTGCCAGCTCTGCAAAAACTAGTACGGTCAATGATTGAAAAAGTTGTTACTACATTTACGGGAAAATGGAGCGTCCCCGTAATACCTCAATCCATGTCTCGAACAGACCTGCATACTCCGAGTACCAACCTGACGAAATTCACCAACTGAGTTGGCTCACGTGTGCACGCCTGTTTGTTTCGGTTATGTGCATGCCAGCGTCAGAGCGGCTGTTTTCTATTATCAACCGTCGGCATATCACTAGCACACTTCCGCAATAGTTCTCATTCGACTAACACGTTGGAATTAGCCTGTGGATAACCTGCCGGTGCATTTCGCGGACCCGAGAGTAGTTACCCGCCCTGAAATAGTCAACACATGGGCGATTTGGTGCACCTGACAGGCAGATCGCAGCCCTAGCCCGACTGGATGTTTGACTTATGCGCCCAGCAATGCTTGATAAACCTATCTATCGATCGGGTGGTGACCCAAATTTGTTCGAGCCACCGACACAGTGAGATTTACCTTTAACAGATGTCCACTGCACCTCTACTACAAGCCGCCCCTGGTAAGTTGAGTTGTACTGCGATTGAGTCGAATATATTGGGCGCATGCTCCGAGTTTGGATTCGTTGGCTAGTGTTTGCTTACTGATGTAAACCATTGATCTGATACCATTTGGACTCGTGTTCTTCGGTAATTGAATAAAAGCTGCTCGCGGATTTCAAGGATGGAGGCGATTGTCATTGTTTGATTAACGATTTGCGATCATGGATATTTCAGCAGCAGAACGAGGTTATGCCGGGGAAACCACGACTTACGGTGAAATTATTCGTATTCTCATTCGATTCGAACACAAGCTAACAAACAGGCAAGCGAATTGCGCTTCCTACGCGTGTCGAGCCCAAGGTCTTTTTCGCCAACGAGCGAACATTCCTCTCGTGGCTCAACTTCACCGTCATTCTCGGTGGTCTTGCAGTTGGCTTGTTGAACTTTGGCGACCGCATTGGCCGTATCTCGGCCGGTCTCTTCACCCTTGTGGCCATGGCCACAATGGCATACGCACTTGTTACCTACCACTGGCGTGCTGCTGCCATTCGCCGCCGTGGCTCGGGGCCTTATGACGATAGATTCGGACCCACGATGCTGTGCTTTTTCTTGCTTGCCGCGGTCATCGTCAACTTTATTCTCCGAATGCGTTCCTGAAATAGCTGGCTTTTTTTACAGCAATATGTATAGCATAGCATGAAGCTCCTCAAACTACTTGCAGACTATTATAGCTATTAGACGGCATGAGAAGCAAAATATCCCCATTGGGAGGAGTCTCGAACTGGGTTTGAGACACCACTACAATATCGTAGTATTCTACCGCGCAAACTTGGTTGAGAGTCTGGGTACGTTTTATTCAAAATTTAAGTTGCCTTTACATTTTTCTTTTCAATGTAGCCTTTGACGTTACCAAGCCATGTAAAGCAGCGTTGCACATCCCAACCCACCAAATTTTCGAACGCCGCATACCAGAGCACGGCTGAACCATCCTATCGAAAAAAAATATAGTATTGGAGACAGCGCTGAAAAGAACAAGCTCGCCAAAGGCCCAAGACTGAAAATGAAAATCAAAAAGAAAGGAGAGAGAGGAGCGGCGAAAAACTTTATAACACGCACACAGGCTGTTCGTAAGCTGCAGATTTCCCTTGCTGACTTTCGACGACTGTGTATATTCAAGGGAATCTACCCTCGCGAGCCTCGCAGCAAGAAGAAGGCCAACAAGGGCAAGACGTCCAACACTACTTTCTACTATGTCAAGGATATACAGTACTTGATGCATGAGCCAGTCTTGCAAAAGTTTCGAGAGCACAAGACGTTTGCACGAAAGCTCACAAAGGCACTAGGAAGAGGCGAGATTAGTGATGCGAAGCGGCTCGACGACAACAGGCCAAAATACAAACTTGACCATATCATAAAGGAGCGCTACCCGTCGTTCCAGGATGCTCTCAGGGATCTTGATGACCCACTTTCTATGCTGTTCTTGTTTGCAGCCATGCCTGCAACTGACAAGGTAAGCCAGCGAGTGACAGAGGATGCCGAAAGGCTATGCAACCAGTGGATGGCTTTTGTAGCTCGCCAAGGAATGCTCACAAAGGTATTTGTGTCCATCAAGGGCATCTATTACGAGGCTAAGGTCAAGGGCGAAACTGTTATGTGGCTTGTTCCCTTTAAGTTCCCGCAGAATATTCCTAGCGACATTGATTTCCGTGTCATGGTCACATTTCTTGAGTTTTATACTGTATTGATGCAGTTTGTACTCTACAGGCTTTACTCTGAGGCTGAGCTCGTGTACCCACCTCCCATTGATTCCAAAAAGCTGACAGGTATTGGCGGCATTACGGCGTATCTCCTTGCGTCTCGGAACGAGGCCGAGAAGGGCGCGCTTCTTCCAGCTGTTGATGAGCAACAAACCGCCGGCACTGCCAAGGTCACTTCTTCGTCTTCAAAGCAAAATGGTGCCATTGATCTTGCAAAGGCAGTAAAAGCCGATGCTGCACATGCTGACGACGGAATCAGTGACGATGAAGATGAGGATGAGATCGAATCTGGCGAGCTCGATACCTTTGAGACTGGCGCAACGGGCGGCGACGACCTTGAACAACCAAAGAGCGATGCTGAAGTGCGAAAACTCTTTTCTGGAATGGTGTTCTATGTCGGTCGAGAGGTTCCTATTGATATTCTAGAGTTTGTTCTCACTGCGTTTGGTGGTCGCGTCATCTCCGAGGCCGCATTGGATGAACTTATTGATAACGAAGATAAGAAAACCGCAAACGATGTCCAGGTCGCTAAGATCAGCAAGATCGACCTAGGGGCCGTGACCCATCAAATCTGCGACAGACCGTCGGTTCCGAATCGTGTTCCCGGACGCACCTACGTCCAACCTCAATGGGTATTTGACAGCATCAACAAGGGCGCTGTAGCTAATGTTGCAGAGTACGCACCGGGTGAAACCCTTCCGCCTCACTTGTCTCCATGGGGAGATGCCGGCAAATATAATCCTGATAACCCTTTCGCAGGCGACGAGGATGCCGAGGAAGATGAAGATGTCGACGAGGCTGAAGAAGAGGTAGACGAACAAGAAGAAGAAGAGGACGAAGAGGACGAAGAGGACGCCGAAGAAGCCGAATATCAACGCGAGCTTGAGAAAGAGGCAAAGGGCATCAAAGGTTCTGCCAAGAAGCCTGACGCAAACTCCAAGTCAGTAAAGTCCAAGAAACGATCTGCGACGGACAAAGATGCCGAGGAGAAGGAGTTGCGCAAGATGATGATGTCCAATAAGCAGCGAAAACTTTACGAGAAGATGCAATATGGCAATGAAAAGAGGCAAGCTCGTGATGACGAGCTGCGTAAGAAACGTCGCAAGCTCGAAGAGGCAAAGAAGAAGCTCAAGGCTACGACATAGGGACAAAAAGAATTAATGCATTCGTATAGTCATGAACTCATTACTTAGCATGATTAGTTACTGTCCTAAACATAGACGTAAACAAGCAGACTCGTAACAGCCCGTCACCTACCGCTGTCTAGCCGTTATTCGCGTGTCAAAAGCGAGCCTGTCGGGGACGCGCAGCGTGACGAGACTTGCTAGTTCATTTTGGAGCTTCTCTAATTGACTGTTTGCGTTTGAGAGGCCTTTTAAATCCGTCAACTGTTGAACATTGACGTACGCCTTAACCATCCACTTTCCCGACGGGTCCAATAGCTGCAATGACTCGTCCTCCATTTCGCTTTCGGGTTTATCTGGCAGGACGCAAATGTGGAATATTTTCACGACAACATCACCAAGCACAAAAGTGAAACCCGTCTGCCAATACTCAAACGTGTACACATATCCCAGCTTCTTCATGAACTCAAACGCATTTCCTTCAACAACCTGGAGTCAGCGCACTTCTTGGAAGAGAAGAAGCCTAGATCAGAGTAGCTAACCTTTGATTCAAATATCGACTGTGATGTGGTCTTCTGTTTGCCAGCCTCCGGTATTTCGGAGATGGTTAGCTTCCACTCACGATTGGCAATACTTTCAGCGCTATGCGTATAGCTGTGAAAAGGCTTTACGTCATTTACTTCCGTGCTTGTCATAATGCGATACTGCTCTATTTGATTCACCTCTCCCGCTGCTAACACGGGCTTGAACTGGTTTCGCGGTTTCCACATAATACAGTGCTCTCTTGTCCTCAGAGGGCTCATGCCCGACAGTGCGACCATAGTATGCAAACATATTTTAATCTCGGCATCTCCGATACTGCCAAATAGGCTCAATTGTTGATGCATTGTTGGAAAGATAATTCGAAGTTCGATAGCTCCTTTAAAACAGGGGAAAATAATACCATCTACATATGCAACAAACTGACAATTGGTTAAATTAATTCATTTATTATTTAGTTACCACCATACCTTACGAAATAATCTTCGTCACAGTGGCAACTTTCTCCTTGATAATGGAAACCCACTTCTGCAACTCGGCATGGTTGCTATCTTCCACCGCCTCTGTAAGACCAGGAAGAATTTGGCCAGCATAGCCAGTGTATCGGCCAGGAGCAAATACAATGTGCTTGAACCATGGTCTATCGTTAAGACCAGCTTCGTACTTGAAATGTCGCTCAATTGCAACAAGTCGGATGTTGGCCACTTTGATCTTGGCGAGGGCAATAAACTTCTTCGGGTACTTATACCAAGGATAATCCTTAGTGTACTGGTGCTTCAGGTGATCAAGGTACTTATCGAATTTCCTGGCAGCTTTTTGGAATTTCTCAATGTCCTTGCGGAGGCCACGAAGCGGAGCAATGACATCCGGAGTAGGTGCAGCCAATACTTTTTGCAAAGTATAGTTATCGGCATCGACATCGTCGGGTACATCAAAAGCGCTGCCGTCTTCAAGGCTCTTGACATAGTCCTTCAGAAGCTCTGCATAGCTTTCAGTTTTAAAGGGAATGAGCTCACTCTCGCTAAGATGAAGGGCGGTGAGACCAATAAGCTTAGCAATGGTTGCATGATACTCCCAGCTCGGGTCACCAAAAGTGTCCATCCAATAAAACGAATCATAGTTGGAATGATAGTGGTACACTGGATCACCCTTTGACGCACGGAAGCCCATATCAAGCGAGGGGATGCCAAGATGATCTTGGAAGACAGTATAGTCCGAGCCTGACCCGAGGTTACTAATCAAATGATCGCTGCGACCTAAATCATGAGTCCACTGATCCCAGACCTTGTCGAACCCCTTCTTTGGAGAGTTTACCAGCTTCGAAACCTTGTAGAACATGTCGTGTAAGAGAGGAGACGACGACGCACCGAAACGGGTACCTTGAGCAGCCACGTCAATGTTAAGGTAAGCTATACAGTGGGCATCCAAGTACTTAGCATGGTCTTCTCCCCACTCAGTTGAGCCAAGAAGGCCATACTCTTCGCCATCCCAAGAAGCAAAGACAATATTACGCTTTGGGCGCCATCCGAGCTTGATCATCTCGTTGAAGGCACGGGAAATCTCAAGAATAACGGCGGAACCAGAGTTGGGGTCTGCGGCACCTCCTTTGATCCATGAATCTCGGTGGTTGCCGATGATAATCGTCTCAGTCGAGATCACCCCCGGATACTTTGCTATTACGTTCCAGGTAGGACGGATGTCATAATCCTGAGCACTATCAAGCAAGACCACTTCCTTTGAAGGGCCGGTTGAATAATCGATACCAGCGAGCTCACCGGACCACCCAGAACCAAATCGCTTGGCAGGGATACCGCGGCCATTAAGGGACTTGAGGATTGGAAGTGCATCTTGATACGACAGAGGAATCGAAGGAATAGAAGGAATAAAAGGCGATGGGTCTTGGCGCAGCGCATCGCCTTTGCTAGGGTAGCCAGGAGTGGTGGGATCACCTGGTCCCAGACTAAGAAATTGCACTGAACCGCGCTGAACACTGCTGGCCTGACGTGCGGGTCCGTGAGGATATGGCTTGAAACCGTTGGCTTCAGTTACGCCGAAATCATCACCTGGGTCAGAGTATATGATGACCCCAGCAGCACCGAGGTCCTGGGCGAATTTAACTTTCAAGCCCCTGAAGATCTTACCGTACCGAACAATAACAACTTTGTCCGTGAGATCCACGCCTGCATCCACAAGGGCGTCGTAGTCCTCTTTCGTTCCATAGTTTGCATATACAACCTCACCAGTAACATTACCAGAGGCACCATATCCGTGGAAAATTGGTACCAGGTCGTCACCACTACTGGTGGGATCTTCCTTTAGTTCGTCCTCCTTGAGCTTGGCTTCGTACAACACAGAGTTGCGGTCCTTCGAGTCGAGCAGAGCAACCCGCTGAGACAATGGATAGTTGAAATAAATATCATATGTTTCCACCTTAGCTTCGGCAGCTCCAAACTCCTTAAACCGTTTCTGAGTCCACTCGACAAGTTCGTAGTTTTGGCCACACAAGTGGGCTTCCTTTGTGTAATGCTGGTTCCATGCTCGGATCTGGCGAGGTTCAAT